>QTSX02000304.1:0-75067 GCA_014839935.2 Entomophthora muscae | reverse complement strand
CCTTTGGGAATTTCCAGGGACAATCCTGTTGGTACAACACACTGTGTACCAGACTTGAGAGTGAAGGTTACCAGAGAACAAAGTGTAGTACCTTTATGCTCTTTTATCTGGGTTGAAAATTTCTTGCTCTTTCTTCCCTTCTTCTCATATGGTACTGCTACAATCCTGTCCTTATATGCCAAATTAATTATCAGTTTCTCTTTAACACTGGTGGCGTATTTGGTGTAATATAGAGGGATAGTCTGCTTCAATATGGTGAAGGTGTCATTTTCCATATCAATTTTCATACCATATTTTTGCATGAAGGCAGTGCCAATCAAAACGTTGTAGTTTTGACTGGGTAGGACAACAGCAGGAGAAGAAACAGCTATGGATCTAAATTGCATTGGAATAGCACCATGTGCTCCTTTGGAAGTTGTTGTGTGTAGAATGGTGGTGCCATAAACTCTACTGTGTGCAATATTAGGATCCAGTCCTAGTTTTTGGACCAGGAAGGTAGAAACTATATTAATTGTTGCTCTGCTGTCAATTATTGCTCTTACTTTCACCTTATTAACAGAAATGTTGGCATATGTACACTTGGAGTACGTTTCAGAATATAGATTTAATAGGTGAATTCCAAGAGGGGCCAGGGTGTCAAAGTATTGCTTGAGACTTTGCTCAATTTCAGGGAATTTGTTTTTGATGGTTTCAAGCAACATTGCCAATTAGACGCCTTTAAGGTTAGGAACGTCGCTGAAGATATTTGGGCTCTTATTCAAGCAAGTGACCTGTACTTGTGCAGCATATGGTTTGGAAACTACCTCAACTGTGTTGGCAGTAGTCTTCTGGGGTCTATCTCTTTCATGGGCAGGGATGGCGTACAGGTCATTGGCTACCAATTGGTAAACAGGGTCTTTCTCAAAGTCTTGGCTAAGAGCAAAGTATCCAGGATATCCTTTTGTCTGGGTGGCGTTCTTGGTGGGGTCCTTGGCGGCCTTTGCTGGTTCCTTGGAAGTCTGGGTGGCCTTGGTGGCAATCTTGGCGGGCTCCTCTGGTTTGTCTCTGTCAGTTTCTTTTGGAATAGTTGAGGGAATGATGGGTGCAGTATATTCTATTACTGGCCCACCTTTGCTTTTCCCTGATTCTTTTCCTCTGTTTTCACTAATACATTGACCCCAGGAGGTTTGCCTTTAGACTGACATTGACTTTCCCAGTGCCCCTTTTTGTTCCACTTTTGGCAGGTAATGTTGGAATTATAAGGCTTCACCTCTCCAGCAGGTTTTGCAGTAGCTTCCTTTTCCCCTTCTGGTGGCTTAGCGGATCTGTTGTGGTCCTGGTTTCTTCCTCAATTCTCTGACCCATTGCAAATGGTCATTCCTTTGTTGGGGGCATCAAATTGGGCTCCAAGCCAACCCAAATAATTGGTAATCTTTTAAGTGTTGTTGTCCTGGTCAAGTACCAGGAACATCACATTGGATAGCTCTCTATACAGCTGAAGAGCTCTACTCATTGTGATGCGGCAGTCCAAGTCAGTAAGTACTCCTGCCCCCAGGAGTACCTGTGCTTTGTTATAGAAGCAGTCAACAAAATCTTATACACTTTCATATTTCTTGAAAGCAATGTTACTGAATTTGGCCTTAATTTCTTGCATTTTGGTTTCACTGCCAAATTCCTCAATCACTGCAATTTTTGCATCCTCATAAGACCATTCTTCTGCCGGGAGTTGATGCATGATAACGTCCACACTGGTGGTGTCAAGAGCATTGATTAGTGCCATGACCTTCATGTGGTCTGAATCTCTACACATCAAAATTTCAAAGAGGCAAATAAAGGTTTTAATGTTACCCTTTTGGTCAAAGGTTGACAGGTTCAAAGGCTTGAACTTGTGGTTGGGGATGGTCAAATCTTCACGTGATTCAACTACTGGTTTGACAGGGCAAAGACCAGTAAGTGGTGTGAGAGGCAGCAAGGCAGAAACTCCTATGAGAACACAACAGGTTCCTCTACTGTCATTGGTACCAAGCTAAGAGGTAAATTTGAAGAACTTGGGAGACAACACCTTATGTTCCTCAGGAGAGAAGTTTGGAACAGGGCTCTGCTTATTCTCTAAAGACAGGCTGTTATCAGATAGCATTGCCTGCTCTAATCTGTTGAGTCTTGCAGAGGTATTTGTCTCAAAGTTCTTTCTGGCAGTGTCAATAGATTGTACCTACTCCAAAAGACTGCTATTATTTCCTTCCATGAGCTGAATAGTATAGACTAATAGATCTAAATGTTTGCTATAGGCGTCCAGTTTGTGTTTGAGAGCGACAACCTGTGTGTGATTATCCTCCAAATCCTGATATAATTGGTTGTTCAGGGCGCAGATGGTCTCCAGGGTTTCCCACAAATTGTGCTTATTATTGGTGTAAGTCTCATGGTCAAGGCAGCAGGCGTGCTGGTCCTGAGTCTGATCTGAGGTAGGAGAGCTATTGGAAGAAGCCAACTTTCCCTTCATTTTGTTCACTTTTTTGACCAGTTTGTTCACCCAGGAGATGATCTTGTTCTGGCGCTCCTTGTGGCGGGCGCTATTTTCCGAGACCATGCTGTGGAGCTTATCTTGTCAATCTGCTATCTCATCCATGCTAGACTGGCAGGCCAGGAAGCGTGCCTTCTCGGCCAGGTTAATGCTGTGACAGGTTACATCTGAAGCCCATTGAGGGGTCAGACTGTGAGAATTGAGGATTCCAGCCACCACTTGTACTACCTGGTTGTTGAACTTTGAAACTATTTCATCCACACAATAATGTGAGGAAGAAGCAGCTTCATTAATGCTCCCCACAGCCTGTTGCATGGTTTGGAAGCTGGAGTTCAACTAGTGGACCAGGGCAGCGTGAGTGTGCTGAATTTCAATTCTGAAAGATCCATCTCCTCAATGTCAAGGTTTTGGCAGGCCACCAAGCGCTGAACATGTTTGATGGTGGGATACACAAAGTACAACAGAGCATTGGTTATTCTTTCAACTTCTTCTCTTTTCAGAAGAAGGCCAAGATGTGTGCTACTGGTCTCCTGATAACTTCTGAAAGTTGACCACAAGTGTTTGGAGGATCTTGTGGTGGTAAACAGGGTGTAATTGCTATCCTATTGTTTGTCACCAGTGGAGTTATAGCCTTGCATCAAGGCGTTCATAAGTGACTGCATGTCCTCAATGATATAGCTCCTTGGTTTGTGTTGTACCATTGTACTAGTGACGTCAAGGTTTATTTTGTCCACTGGCACTTCTGGTACTTGGTAGAGAGCAATCTCTAAGCAGAGGGATGCATCCTGTTCTGCATTGCTGGTCTCCATGTAGCCCCTATACTTATCAACAAAGCTGGGGTGGTGGGGCAAAGACTTGCCAATAGCAGACAGCGCAGGTAACTCATTTTAATAGTGAGCACCACTGTCAGAACTTTCTGCTCTGCTCTCAGACCTGTTGGTCTGATTACAATTTGCTTTATTAAGTAGTTGTGTAATCTTAGTCATTTTGTTGATAGGGAAGCTTGTATGGCAACAAG
Source organism: Entomophthora muscae (assembly GCA_014839935.2). Taxonomy (NCBI): domain Eukaryota; kingdom Fungi; phylum Entomophthoromycota; class Entomophthoromycetes; order Entomophthorales; family Entomophthoraceae; genus Entomophthora; species Entomophthora muscae. The sequence goes on along the minus strand of QTSX02000304.1, from coordinate 71,549 downwards.
TGTTACTTGCAACATCTGAGATTTCCTTGGCAAAGCAACGGCTAGCAATGACAAGAGAGGCAACTTCCAAGCGGCTTTCTATACAGGCAGCTTGCTAGTTCTTTGAGTACTGACAATGGTCTTTGAACTCAGATATCTTCTTCTACTTTGAAAAGGTTCTACAGTAGGATATTGGCATTATTTTCTGCCTTCTATTAGTCCAATGGAAGGGCTTTTATAGAGCTTGTGCTCTCTTGCCAGGATAAGATCATCTGATACTTCTAACTCTTGCTTGGTCAGTTTTTCTGTGAGAGAGGGGGGCTAAACTGACTAAGTTCAGCTCCCATTCTGGCGAGATATACCACAAGGATGCTGCCCAGTGAAGTACTGGGATGACTGCTCAGAGAGGGGACCAAAGAGAGGATGTAGGAGACAACTTGAGAAAGTATGCATTCAGCCCCATCAACACCAACCCGGCAAGCAACCAGGGTGTGCAGGTGGGAGCATGAGGTAACTTTGCAGGTGCTCAAAGGGGTGCCAAGTTGTTCCCCTCCAAGCTGGGAAGGGCAGGCGCCAGCACCTCCTCCAATATGGGAGTAGGATCATTGTGGTCAATAGCATAAAAATCCAGGCTGTCACAAGTTAGACTCTGGACAATAGTCTCACCCAAAAGGAGAAGTGCACCAGGTATATGCAGGAGACTAGAGGGATTATCCCTGCAAGGCAAAAAAAGAAGAGATGCAGGACCATAAATTGGGCAAAGCTGTCCAGAGGAGAAGCACAAAAGGGACCAGAGAAAATACCACAAATCTAAGAACTGGGAAGATTATAATAACAAAGCCCACAAAACTTGGAATTGAGGGATGCTAAAATTAGGTTTCAAACAGTAAGATTTTAGGCAACTGGGGAAGCTGCAAGAAAAAAACCAGGAGTGGAGCAGTAGAAACCACTTGGAGACCTTGACAGTGGTTTTGGGTGGCCTGACTGGCATAAAAGAAGGTAAAGCGGGTTTGAAACCAGAAAATTAATAAAAACCTCAAGATTTTAGTAGGATTTATATAGATTTTTGAATTGGGTATTTGAGTTTGAACAGTGGTTTTGAAAGAGACAGCAAACAACACAACAACTAAGTGTTAACACTCTAATATAAGTTTCAAAGGCAACCACCGGGTTTGAAAGATACAGTTTAATAGTAAGTTTTCAAAAAGATAGTTACTAACACTTTTGCTAAAAAAGGGGAAGGACTCCAAACAGAGTCCAAAAATAAAGACTAGGTCTTTCTTTCTTTGGTTTTAAAACTATTAAAGTTTTATTAAGGTGAAAATTGACAAGCAGGGGACTCAAAGTCCCCTGGCATTGTTAAAAGGAATGAGATACCAAGGAAAAGATCATATGACCTCAAGAGGCTCATCTGGTTGGCTAGGAGAGAAATTTTGCTGGGCATGGCCAGGGGTGCTGGAGGATTCCTGTTTGATTTCTGCGCCCCTGCCTGATTGGCTGGGAAGCAATCCAAGCATTTCAGATTTATTTGACTCCCTAGACATTGACGTGGCCTCTCCTGATTGGGCATTTCTGATTATTTTCAAAAGTGGGCAAAACCATGCCGACAAATAATCCAAATTGATCAGTGTTTCTCACAGGGCAGAGCAGCCAAAGCCAGGAAATCCACAGGGTAAGCCAGAAAAAAGTCTCTCATCCACAGTGTGCGCCAAGTCCCCCAAGGAACTGAGCAGCTTGGCTGTTACTTTTAGGCCTTTTTTGGTGAAACAGGGGGAAATGGTTTGATCCAAAGCTAAGGGTGGCAGTGAATTTACACTTTCTGTCCCCAGACCACCAGCATCAACCCCCAGAGTCAGGCATCCATGCAATGGCATGAGATTCCATATCATAGTACCCTGCGCTGGGTACTTGTTGCCATAGAGTAATGCATAATCTATTAGCGTGCCGGCGGTGGCGGCGCTAATTTATGACTCTATTTTTAGCACATAACATATTGTTCTTGGGTGACCTTTCTTGCAGGAATTTGCAGTGGCACTGGCAGTTTGCTAGTGCAAATTGAACACATTCTTTTCAATCCTTGGGGAAACCCATAATAAATAACCTGGCAGTTTTCTAGAGTATTCCAGAATAACTCTAGCCAATTGGGAACCAGTCATAATTGGAGTCTATAATATTCCTGGTTGTTCTTGTAATAAGTGATCCAAATCTATTTCACAAAGGCTTTTCAGATCAATTAAGCCTGCTAGTAATATTGGAAGCTTCTCCAAAAGATGGCTTGGCAGGCCGCCAAGATATTCAAGGTAGAACAAAGTCAGTGTAAATTCCTGACAAATATTAAAATTTAAATATTTTTATAAATATTAAAATTTATATATTAAAGTTGAAATATTTCTATTTTAATATTGAATTTTAAATATTTTTATTTAATTGTGAATTATTTAATACTGAATTATTTAATATTAAAATTTTAATAATTAAAATAAAAAAATTAAAAAAATTAAAATTCAAGTTGCAAGGGAAGATGATTTATTAGGGGGATGTGATTATTACGGGTAATTATACCCCAAAATTAAATTTTTGGCTAGAGCGTCTAATTGGATCCACATACTCTTCTGTATGTGGTGAACAACCCTGGATGCAATTGCTAGAGGGGTGGCACCCTGTACCCTGTGGTTGTTGAACGTTTGGTAAAAGGAAGATGGGTAAGCAAATCAATTAATAGGTTCTTTTCAGGAGGCACATAGTACACATACAACAATGCCAATGCAAAGGAGTCATACAGAACGTGCTTTGCTGTCTTATACCCCGTGGTGTCTTCTGGCGTTCCAGTGCTAAGCGGCATATATCAAGTTGAATAGGTACATCCTCCAACTTTTTGATGTTGGTTTTTAATATGCAATGTAGGATGATTCCCAGGTATACTGTGGCGTGAATCCTTTGCAAAGTATATTTTTTGGAGAACATGCACAATCTTTTGAATAATTGAACTAATCTATTGATATAGGATGTTTGGTTGAATTTGAAGAGGGTTTTGGGGGTGCCTGACTTGTATCAGCCCCCCATGCCTTGGCAAACAAAATGAATAAAGGTTTAAATGTGTTCACAAGGACTGTGTCCTCAACTTTGTTTGGCAATGCCTTGAATACTTCATTAAAAATTTCAGTTTTTAAATATTCAGTTCCTATTTGAAAGTTGGTTTTGATTAGGTTTTTTCATATTCATTGATGTTTGTGAATGGGAATTGTTGAATGCTTTCATATATATGCATCAAAGTTTAGTTTGACATCCCTGCAAATTTCATTCATCTCTTTGAAGTTGATATTTGCTCCTATTTTGTATGCTTCCCTAATCCATGGTGAGCACCCATGTGTGGTAAATATTCCCTAGCTTTAGCTTCAATATTTGCAAAATTATTCATATTCTGTTGAATTATTTTATTTATTTGGTTTTTATTTATTTGTTTTAAAGGGGCTACCAGTGATTGGTAACCCCCGTAGAACCAACTTGGCGTAAAAGCCGCCACTTCTGCAACCTTGTCCCCATTCCTAGTTATAACTAAAATAAATATAAGTAAAACATAAAAAGACTTACTAATTGTTTCCCCTGCAGCCCCCTCAGCCACAGGCGCCTCTTCAGCAAACTTCATGAGTGTTGGCTGCTCTTCATTAATTTTTCTAGGCTTAATTTTCCTTATCTTTCTTGCAACTTGTGTTTCTTCTTGGTTTTCATTTGATAAATTTTCTGTATTTCTTGAAGCGCTCCTGCTTCTTGACTGAGTTTTGTTTTCATCTGTTTCCATTTGATTACTTTCCTCTTCATTTGTGTTTCTTTCCTTTGGGATTTCAGTTCCTTCAATCAGTTTGATTTTTTTATTGTTTTCTTTGGCCCCTTACCAGAACTCTCACAAATTGTAGGCTGTGTCATTGAACTTCAGACTTGATAGGATTGTTCCCTGGAGATTGAGCAACACTTCTTTGTTCTTTTTGTCTATGTTATTTCCTAGTTTATTCAGAGCATCTTCTTTTGACTGGATTAGTGGCTGGCCCTCACTACCTAGCTTTCCTGTTACTATTTCCCTGATATTTTTTTCTATTTCAACAACCTTTTGCAGGTGTGCTTCTAATTTGTTTATCAAGTTATAGATATTTGACATTTTGTTTGAATTACATCAAAAAACTGGTTTTTATAGTACTACCTTCAACGCATAAATATTTTCCATCATCATTAATAAATTAAAGACCATAAATGTAAATATTGCATTAGAATATTGCAATTAGACATCAACTCTTGATATTTTGATATTATGTGCATAACCAATCCATTTTTTTTCATAAAAGTCATTTTAAATGAGGCCTTTTTTATTGTAATTTATTTAAATGGACTGGGTTTATATTAGAGAGCCATTAACGCTTAGTATAATATTGATACATAGTGCATTTTACAGCCTGTATATTTACCTATTGGTAATAATTTTGTAGACTTTTTAGTTAGATTTTGCGAGGTAATAATAATGTAATGTGTTATTAAATTACTATTTATTATCTCTCAAAATCCAACTAAAAAGTTTACAGACTTATTATTAATAGGTAAATATAAAGGCTGTAAAATGCACTATGTATCAATATTTGTACTAAGTGTTAATGGCTCTCTGATATAACCACAGTCCATTTAAATAATTACAATGAAAAAAGCCTTGTTTACAATGACTCTTATTAAACAAAATGAATCGGTTATCCATATAATATCAAAATATCAAGAGTTGAAGTCTAATTGCAATATTATAATGCAATATTTACATTTATGGTCTTTAATTTATTAACAATGATGAAAATATCCATGGAAATAATTGTATATTACCACATCAAATATACAACATTCTTTACATATGAAAAATTCTAACAATGTAAAAAAATATATTATTAATTATGAATTGGAAGAAATAATATCAATTTTAATAAGTTGTCACAAAGAAAAGATTTATTTACCAATCAAAGGATGGGAAGGGGAGGGAATGGGCGGAATGAACATCACCTTCATCTGTGCCTGTGAAAGAGGCGGCATCAGAGATAGTGAGGAGGGAATGGGTGGTGGTTTGGAAGTCAGGGTTGGAAGGCGGGTGGCTTGGTCTTGATGGGAGAGTTGGGGAGGCTTAGTTTGGTGACTGGGAAGGGGCAGCAAGAGCTAATTGCTTCAATTGCTCAAATTAGTCTTTTGTCACATATGCAGGCTTAGTGAAACATATGGATTGGTGTGAGGGGAGGCAGGAGTCCTTTCTGGACTTATCACTGTCACTTGCATAGAAAATAATGAGATCAAATAAGTCCTGGACAGACGCAGAAGGGAAAAGCTCATAACCCTTATCAATTTGGGTGGACAGCTTATTATATGTGGCAGGCTTCAAGCGCCTGAGAGAAAAACCAAAATTGTAGAGACATACATCTGCAAGATGCATGTTAGTGTAGTTGATGAGGTAGGACCAGCAGTTATGCCCTGCAGCCCTGATTTCTTGGGTATCCCATTCCCGCTGCTCCATCTTCACACTCAGTACAACTGTGTGCACAGTGTTTTGTGTGGCTCACTCCTCCAGCATGGCCTTGATCTCTGTCTGATAGGCATACCCATCTGCAGTGTTTGATATTGCTGAGTAATAATTGACGCCCAATGGGGAAACTGCCAATAAAACCCCAACAAAACAATACAAGATTGGGCCGTGCTTGTACACGTCAGACTGGATACACTTTTCTCCATAGCCTTGAATACTTGCAGATGTCTTGGCATACAACAGGAAGATTATGTCATTACAGGCCCTCACTGCCCTTCCTCTGATAAAATTGATGATTCTATAATCATAAGGGTCAGTGTTCACTAAAATAAGGCCACTGAGAACCTGATTGGATAAGAGTCTGGCGGCAACCACAACTCTGTGCATCCACAAATTCACTGTTCTCTTATTGGCAAAAATGCCGTGGAGTCCCAGTTAAAGACAGACCTGGACCAGGGGCATCCGCAGGTCATGCTTCATAACAGCCATTGTGAGGGGGTGGGCTTTTTCACCTTCAGTCAAAGAACAGGCACCAGTCAGGGTCTTCTTGGTAGGGGGCCACAGTTGGCGTGGACTCACAGGGTTGAAGCCACAGTGGACTTTTCAAAACCAATCACAGCTGCAATTTCCCAAGGAACATAAACATTCTTTGCTTTTCAATCATTTCAAGAACAATATCTGGGATAATTAGCTTTCTTCTGCATCTTGCAGGCTGATTGGATGAAGGTGGGATATGTTCATCTTGGGAACTAGATGTTGCCATCTGATTGGCTGTTTCTGGATTCTGGATTCCCTGGCTGATCCCTTGGCTCAATTGGTCAATTACAGATGCTAGTGTTGCTGTATGATTTGGGTTAGCAGCTGCCTGTGTGTGATGGGCAAACAGGGCCATGCTTGAGGACACAGGAGAAAGAACACACTTCTGGGTGGGGCTTGCGGAGGAGCCTGCGGGTTGAGAGTGGCCATAGACAGAGGCTTCACTGTTAAGAGACCCAGTGTAGCCCTGCATGATTTTGTCAAGGCCAGGAAACAGCTCATTTACTTGATTTTTATTAAAAGAAGGCATAATAAATTTTTATTAAAAATAAACCCAAAAAGAGAAGTGTACATTTTAGTCAATTTTATTGTTAAGTATGTTAAGTTAGTGAATATTACGCTCAAAATTTTAGCTGTCCTAAATTGGAATAGGGCAATTTTTGAAAATGCCTATGATTTCTAAAAAAATTAGCACAAATCCACTCTAGATCCTTTGACATCCTTTTTGAGACACCCATAAATTATATTTATTTCAAATTCACCTCATTTTTGATTTGAAATTTGGTTCTTGGATTTGGCAATCCTGCAATTTCAGATTTGTTAATTTTTACATGATGTCTATGATTTGTTTGACATACAGAAAATCTCAAATCATACATAAGAATCCCGCATTTCTGATTCATGTATCTTGCATTTGTTTGTTGTGTTTTTTCTTTTGTTAGTTGAGTTATCTGCTCAAGAGATTTGAAATTTACCAATTCAAATAAACCAAAAAAAAGTCAAATTAAATGGTTAATTTTATTTAATATTTTAATTTTCACTCAGCTGAGTTGCCTGCAAAAGTGATTTGAAATTTGGACCAAGGATTTGATAATTCCGCATTTTTATGTTTAGGTTCTGAATTTACAGTACAAATTATCCAGCATGTGTATTAGAAAATGACCTAATAATCAAAATAATGACCCATATGTACATTAAAGATCAACTCAACCCATTTTGTTTGTGAAACCATGTATTTTGTATCATATTTTAAAAAATTGTTTGTTGTATGAGATCTTTATTGTCATGTTGAGCCATTTTGTCTATTAATGCCCAAAATCTCTGTTAACAGAGTGTGCATTTTACACTGATAGTTGGAGTTTGATTGAATCCAAATCTATTTTGTTTAAATCTGAAGTATTTTTGCTTAGTTCCATAGCTTTGAAAAATACTGTACTTCTAGCCATATTTATTGATAAATTTGGGGATTTTGATAATTTTAATCCAAAACAGACACCCAGAATATTTATATTTTATGTTCTAGATTGTATATCTTAATTAAAATTAACTGATAACATTCTTATAAATCCACTTATTTTTTATATTTGATATTTATGCTGTCTGTTTCAGTTGCTATTAGGGTTTGTTGTTGGATCAAGTTCTTCACTTTAATGACTGAGTTCATTTTGTTTTTGAGAATCATAGTAAACATAGTAGCTTTGTTTTGTGATTGAAACTCATTTTTTCTAGTGCTTGATACATTTGTGTCAGGATTCACCTTTTTAACCTGCTATTATGAAGAATTTTATAACAGCCAAACATTATTCTTTGCAGTGCTTCAACTATGGTCCAGTACATGATCAACAATTTTATTCTCTTCACCACCAATTCCTATCTCTCCCCTCCAAATTTTTGTCCTTGAATCCAAGATTTTAAGTTAGTAGTCTTTTTTTTGAAACTTATCTTTAACCACTACAAGTTTCAAACTCAGGATATATACATAAATATTAGTGATTAATTTGGGGGACTTACTTTTTTGTTTTTTTTGCCGTAAAATTCAAATTCAGACTTTGGACTGGTTTTCTGCTTACTCTGGTTCTTTTTGCTCCTATTGTAGCCTGTGTCATCCTCTGCTTACACTTTTTCTTCCTCTTTGGTGCATAAGCTAACTGCTTAAAGTTAGCTATCTTTTTCATGATATTTACTACCAATTGGCCCTCAATTTTAAGACTAACCAATTTTGGTTAGCTTCTTCAAAGTTATAACTCATCTCAAACCCCAAGCAGGAATAAATTTCTTGAGTTTTCTAATATCAAGCCCAAGTTGAAATTGTTTGACTTGCACCTCAAAAAGATACTTGATAGATTGTGTGGCTTGCATTTTATTTCCTCATTTTTATTTATTTTTTAGCCATTATTGACTCACTAGTTTTTATTTTGCACCATGATACCTTTTGATTTCCTCTACCACCAATTAAGTAGTTTTTACAATAATACCCAGAATTTAGTCCTTAACAGTTTTAACCCTCTCATCAATGCAGACCAATACCTTGATCTCAAAGACAATATTTTAAATCAATCTTCTATTGTTAAAACAGGTATTTATTTTATATTATTATGTTTAATAAATTGGCTTAGTTCTTATTTTATTTCTTATAAGATGTTAGGCGCCTTGATTCAATTACTTCTGCAAACTTTACTAACATTTTTATATTTGACCAACATAGACATCATAGGGTTAAAGAGTTTGGCTTATTATAGATTCTTTGATACTGTCTGTAAGGGTCAGGTTTGTATCAATATGCAAATAAGGGTGATTATAAAGTCTAAAATTTGGACATTGGATTGGCGGTATATGGGGTCTTCAGTACCCTACAGTAGTCGATACAGGTATCTGTATTTAAATTGCATTTAATTGTTGGCAGTTTGATTTATAGCTTTGAGCTTTGTTTGCTTTTGGTCACTTGGATTAATTAGCAGTTGAATGTTCTTTGGCATGGATAGGAAATAACATGAAGCTTGATTTTAAATCGAAATACCTTTACTTGGATGGAAAATGATAACAGTGCCAGTGGGGTTTTTAATCAGATTCAGAGTAGATACCACAAGTATGGGGGCTATGCTCCAGGAAAGGTAGTTAAATCTTGGACTAAAGGCATAATTGCCGATACATACCTGAGCAAAATAAATATAGTTTTGAATCAAATATTAAAGTGGGGAGTCTCTGAGATGGCAGCTTTCTGGAAGAATATTGGTCCATTTCTGAGACTTGAGGCTTTCCAAAAGGAGGTCCTTGCACTGGAATCGCTTGATAAGCCATTCTGAGAGTTGCTTATCGTCAGTAGGCAACTCATCGATGAGAAACTTGTCAACATGGATGTGGTATCGATACTCGGGGGATAATCTGTTGCAATAATAGTGCTGAAAGGCGCCAAGAGTTTTTCCAAATCCATCGGAAGAAGGACCTTTACGATAAGCGATAGTTACGTCATAAACGTAGTGGATGTGGGAGTTTCTAAACGCCTGGATCGTAGCAACCAGGCCCTTTGTGCGAGGGTAAAGAACGTTCTCGTAAGGTGGTAAGCCGCGAGAGGCCGAGAACTCCTGAGACTAATTATTGTTCAATTTGAAAAGGCTTTTAAAAATTACCTCTTTTTTCTTTTCTGGGGATAACCGAGTGCCTTCGGGGTACGAGATGACCCAAACAGGGAGCTTAAACCTGATGATTCTTTCGAAGGTGCGGTTGATCAGACCCTTATCCTCCGACCAGTTGCGCTTTAGGAAAAATTGTCCCGTCATCCAAAGACCCCAGCCAAAGATCGGAATGTACTTGATTGAATCTTTCATAAAGTATCTTGAACGCCCCGCCATAGAAACCTTGTTAGATAAAGCGCCTATCATGAATAGATCTGCTGAAGATTGATGATTGCTGAAGACAACTGCCGACTCCTCGAAATCAATTTTATCCCCGGAATAGGTTATGCGTGCACCCTGTATTTTCTCAAAAGTAAACTGCATAAAGCAGTATTGCATATCAAGAAGGTCGCTCTGGCAGTAGTGGTATGCAGGGTACGACCAAAGGCAAAAGACAAATGTGAGGATTTGAGCTGGCGCTCCGTAAAGACATAAGGAGGCCGCCAGCAGAAAAAGAACTAGACCCTTTACAATCAAGAACGTTTCCAAAAGGAAATTAAGTCCTTTGAGCTTAAGGATTTGTTTGAAGAAATTGCCAAAGGGCATCTTGTTAAATGAGTATAAGTTAAAGCCTACGTTAGTACTTTGACTTTTAGAATTATCCTGTCAAATTAATAGATGTGTAACGTGGAGAGAAGGCTCTTGGATTCTAATTTACCAGCTTCGACTTTCCCTTTACCAAGAGGAGACTGCCCTTGGTGATGACAGGAGTTCCGAAATTCATGAATATAAATTGTGGTTATTAAAAAGAATTACTTTAATTGATTGATATCCCTTTATCTGGCCAATCTTTTGTTGCAGATTAGGATTTTAAATTTTACATTTCATTGACACAAGCGTTATATCGCTATCCACTTGGAATCCTTATTGGCGCTGTTGCAGATAAAATTTGACTTCTATTGGATAAAGATTCCCCTTCAAAACATCATCTTATGGCGCCAAATACAAGCCATTATAACAATGCTTTTCTGATAAAAAAAGTGGTGGAACTCTAAATTTTATGGGAAAATTGATTGCCATGTGATTGTTAATCACTGCTTAAGCTCCACTTAGGATAAATTAAAAGCTACCTACTGAAAACTCATTGAGTTAATCAATTTGAGAATAAATAATGGTTGGCTCAGACGATTGCCTTTTGACAGCTGACATAATAAATTGTATCCAATCACATCGTTGCTTCTTAGTGTAAATTACAGAAAAATAGGTTTAGGCCTTAAATTGAATCTCAAACAATAACACCAGTTAAAGTGGTATTTAAAACATATTTATATTTTACTCGCTATATTTAAAAAAAACTACCACATAATTCAATAACTCTTAGGTTTCAGATATGCCAACCAAAAAAATAATACAAAGTTTGCTATTAATCAAATCATTTAATGACGTATCCATAAAAAATTAGATTTTTAGAATATCTTTTTAAATATCACCTTTAGAGGTAAGTTACTGTAAATTCAGAACCTAAACATAAAAATGTGGGATTGTCAAATCCTTGGTCCAAATTTCAAATCGCATCTGCGGGCAACTCAGCTGAGTGAAAATTAAAATATTTAATAAAATTAAACATTTAATTTGACTTTTTTGGTTTATTTAAATTAGTAAATTTCAAATCCCTTGAGCAGAAAACTCAACTAACTAAAGACAAAGCACAACAAGCAAATATGGGATATATGAATCAGAAATGCGGGATTCTTATGTATGATTTGAGATTTCCTGTATGTCAAACAAATCATAGACATCATGTAAAAATTAACAAATCTGAAATTGCGGGATTGTCAAATCCAAGAACCAAATTTCAAATCAAAAATGAGGTGAATTTGAAATAAATATAATTTATGAGTGTCTCAAAAAGGATGTCAAAGGATCTAGAGTGGATTTGTGCTAATTTTTTTAGAAATCATAGGCATTTTCAAAAATTACCCTATTCCAATTTAGGACAGCTAAAATTTAGATCCTATTATTCACCAACTTAACATACTTAATAATAAAATTGACTAAAATGTACACTTCTCTTTTTGAGTTTATTTTTCAATAAAAAATTATTATGTCTTCTTTTAATAACAACCAAATGAACAAGCTGTTCCCTGACCTTGACAAAATCATGCAGGGCTACTCTGGGTCTCCCAACAGTGAAGCCTCTGTCTATGGTTACACCCAATCCGCAGGTCCCTTCCCAAACACTACCCAGGAGTGTGTTCTTTCTCCTGCATCCTCAAGCATGGTCCTGTTTGCTTATCATGCACAGGCAGTTGCTAACCCAAATCATGTATCAACACTAGCATCTGAAATTGGCTAATTGAGCCAAGGGATCAGCCAGGGAAGCTGGAATCCAGAAACAGCCAACCAGATGATACCGCCTGGTTCTCAAGATGGACACATCCCATCTTCAGCCAATCAGCCTTCAAGACACAGAAAAAGCTAATCCTCTCATAAATTTTTCTCAAAATGGTTGAAAAGTGAGAGATGTTTATGTCTCTTGGGAAAATTGCGGCCACAATGAGGTTTGCAAAGTCCACTGTGGCTGCAACCCTGCAAGCTCACACCAACTATGACCCCTCTCCCAAGAAGACCCTGAATGAAGCCTGTACTTCACCTGATGGTGAAAAAGCCCATTTTCTTATGAAGTCTTATGTGGTTGGAGATGAGGTCTACTTATTCAGCAACAGATTACAGGCGGGAGTCTAAATTTGCCTCTCTCTGGCAAGGTCCTGTTCAAGTCATCCAAAAAACTGGCCCTGACTCATACAAGTTAAAGGAGCCAGTTTCTGGGAAATTGATTACTAGAGTGCATGCACAATATATTTGTGCTGCTCCTAGTAGTCAAGAATAAGCCCCAATGAGGACAATAACCCAAAAAAAGAAAGCCTAATGAAAAAAATCCATGGGTTGTTGTTCAGTTTGCCAAAATCAAAGAATATATAAGAAAAATAAATTGGAAGACCTTTATTGTTGAGATACCAGGCCTTGCATATACCAGACCAATTGAACCAAGGCCTGAACCACAGCCAAGTAACAAAGCTGGTTTTCAGAGGACCCACAAAGCCAATGCCTGAGGATGGAACATTAAAGACTCATTAAGTGCCGCACACAATTGATTCCAACAGCAACAGGAAAGGACACACCAAGGAAGAGACAATATCATAGAAAGGATTTCCAGAGCACATACTTATCTGGAGTTTCCTCACCTAGATAGTAGTACATCCCAAGAAGCCAGTCAAGGAAGGCAGCCATGTTGTATTCCTTAGTAAGGTCAAACTTGTTGGTGCCACAGAGCATCATGTTCCTAGTAAGGGTCCTGGCAACCAGATGGTCTTTACTGACAGGATCCACCTCCTTCAGGGTAGCCTGGAATGCACAACAAAGTCTTTGTTCAAAGTTGTTGATAGCTACCCAACCTTTCACTTGAGGAACGGTCTGGCCAGGCATGGCCCAAGCCCTGACCACTGCCTTGAGGATGGCCAACACAGTAGCCTGCTGTGTTGACCCAAGTTGCTGACCACAGAAAGAAAAACTATGAAGATGACCCTCCAAGTACTCCTCTACTTGTTGCATAGGAAATTGCCACTGAACCAAGTTCCCCTCCTCTAAATTGAGCTGGGTAAGGACTAGTGGCTACTGAAGAACCAAGAACAAGGCTGCCATTAAGTGATCAGTTCCCTCCAAAGGCATAGTAGGAATTGACTCCCATCAAAACTTGGCCGACAAGTCCAAGTACTGACAATCTACATCCACCATGGGTAACAGTTGGCCCAGAGTCTGCTCTCTCACCACTGGGGTCCTTTTGTCTCAAGCTGCCTTGGCTGAAGCCCGTTTTCTCTTGGGGATGACCACTTGAACAGTCTGCTTTTGGGCTGTGAAGATCTTAGAGTATAGGGATGAAACATTCTGCTACCTGGGGTACTGGAAGCGCTTTTAAACCCTGCCATCTAATCCGGTGGCAGCAAATGTTGCAATATGCTAGAATGTAATAGATTTGATGGACATTAAGTTTGAAATCAGATCCAAAATGTAATTACACATAAGGCCATTGCTCAACCAATCAATCAAGAACTAGTGGATTCCAGAGTATTCTGGATTCTACTCAAATCCTCTTTGCAATTTGACAATCTGGTGATTACATCAAGAGACAACAAATTAGGCCTTTAATTCCAGAATCAAAGCATCTATTTGGCTTCTGAGTCCGGAATGATAAATAGAAGTAATATCAATAATCCAATTGCTTGATTGATCTCTATTTATGGGTTCAAATTTCAATAGTCCATATTGATATTAATATTTTGGTTATGATATTGATGCCAATCCTGGCCTAATTCTCTGGCCTTCCATTTCAACAATTTCCCCTCTACCAATTTCCCACCTCCCTATATATACTTGGTTTTTATATGAAATAAATATAAGTTTTTACCCCAACATATTGTTCAATCCTACTTTGTTTTTACTACCCTGTATCCAGGTATAGTAATAGAGCAATTACCAGGGCTAATTAGTATTAGCAATACCCAAAAATCCAATATACAACAGAGGTAATAGAGAGGGAATGGCTGGTGGTCTGGGAGTCAGGGTTGGAAGGCAGGTGGCTTGATGGGGGGTTGGGGAGGCAGGGTTTGCTGACTGGGAAGGGGCGGCAAGAGCCAATTGCTTCAATTGCTTGAATTCTTCTTCTGTCACGTATGCAGGCTTGACAAAACAACTGGATGGGCGTGAGGGATGTAAATTCACTGCCACCTTTGGCCTTGGATCAAACCTCTTTTTCCCGCCGCACCAAAAAGAGCCCAAAAATAACAGCCAAGCCACTTAATTCTCTAGGAGATTTAGCCCATACTATTGATGAGAGATTTGTCACAGCCTACCCTGCAGATCCTCCGGCTCCAGTTGTTCTGGCCTGGGAAGAAACACTGATCAATTTGGACTATTTGCTGGCATGGTATTGCCCTCTCTTAAAAACTATCAGGAACACCCAATCAAACAACGCCACATCCAGAACCAGAAAGTCAATTAAATCTGAACTGGTTGGGGTGTCCTCCAGCCAATCAGGTGAAGCTGCGGAAATTACCTTGAAACCCTCCAGCACCCCTGGCTCTGGCCAGCAAATTTTCTCTCATGACCAATCAGATGTAAGCTAAAAGTGGTCAGGTGATCATCCATTAGTATCCCATTTCCTTTTAACAATGCCAGGGGACTTTGGGTCCCCTGCTTTTCAATTTTCAAATTCATTAAAACTTTGGTTCAATTGCCCAGCAACTTTGCTGTTTTAAAAAATTTGGTTGACTCTGTTTTGAGTCTCCTTTGCCCTAATCAAAGTGTTAGTTGGATTCATATCAAGCCTTACCTTAAAGTTGTTCATTTCAAACCCAGCTGCCATTTTGAAGCTTTGTTTCTTCAGCTCTTTACTTAATCATTGCACTGTTGGCTTATGCTTTTGAAATTTAAGTTTGAACCCTAAAATTTGATTAAATTATCTTATAAATCTTACTTTAAATTTAAGATTGTATTTGATTTTCACTGTTTTCAAACTCGCTTTCCCATTTACAACCGCCCAAGCCATCCAAGACCGCTGCCAAGGCTCCCAAGTGTTCCCTTCTGTTCTTTCCTTGGTTTTTCTTGCAGCTGCCTTCTCCAACCAAAATTTTAATATTTTGAGATATAAAAAT
This sequence comes from Entomophthora muscae, assembly GCA_014839935.2. Taxonomy (NCBI): domain Eukaryota; kingdom Fungi; phylum Entomophthoromycota; class Entomophthoromycetes; order Entomophthorales; family Entomophthoraceae; genus Entomophthora; species Entomophthora muscae. Next base: position 56,169 of record QTSX02000304.1, on the reverse strand, counting down.
TGTACCCTTGGACTCCAAATTTCTTGGAGATTACAATTATGATCCTCCCTGTTTTGAAATTTGTGGTGCTTTCTCTTACCCCATTTTTGCTTCTCCTTTGGACCACCTCTCCAAACTTATGAGACCAAATTTTTTCTTCAGTCCGCCTCATGGGGGATAATTCTTCTACTTTCCTGCACATCCCTGGTGAACTTTTCATCTCTGGGGAGGCTGTAGTTAAGAGTTTAGCCTGTGATTACTTGGACCTCTATGAGGATGATTACACCATACCTGCCCCCTCTTTGGAGGAGCTGTCAGCAACTACCCCTCCTAGCTTGGAGGTGAATCACTTGGCCCCCCTCCAGGCACCTGTGGAGCTGCCCTCTACCCCCACTTGTACGCCCTGGTTGCTTGCTGGGCTAGCGCTATTGGGGCTGAATGCCTACTTTCTGCGGTTGTCCCCTGTGTCCTCCCTTTGGTCCCCCCTCCAAGCGGCCATCCCAGTTCTCCACTGGGCGGCATCCTGGTGGTTCACCTCACCGGGATGGGAGCCAAACTTAGTTAGTTTAGCCCCTCTCTCTCACAGGGAAAGGAGGGAGTCCATTCTGGACTTATAAGATCTTGTCATATTCTTTGCAAGTGATAGTGATATGTCCTGGACAAATATGGAAAAGAAAAGCTTGTGTTCCTTCTCAATCTGGGTGCACAGTTTGTTGTATGTGGCAGACTTCAAGCGTCTGAGAACAAACCAAAATTGTAAAGAAATAAATCTGCAAGATGCATATCAGTGTGATTGATGGGGTAGGACCAACATGTATGCCCTGCAGCCCTGATTTCTTGGGTTGCCCATTCCTGCTGCTCCATCTTGACACTCAGAACAACTGTGTACATGGCGTTTTGTGTGGCTCACTCCTCCAGCATGGCCTTGAGCTCTGTCTGATAGGCATACCCATCTGCAGTATTTGATATTGCTGAGTAATAATTGACGCCCAATGGGGAAACTGCCAATAAAACCCCAACAAAACAATACAAGATTAGGCCGTGCTTGTACACGTCAGACTGGATACACTTTTTCCCAAAGTCTTGGATACTTGCTAAAATCTTGGCATACAACAAGAAGATGACATCATTGCGTGTCCTCATTGCCCTCCCTTTTATAAAATTAATTATGGTTTAATTGTAGGGGTTGGTATCCACTAAACTGGGGTCACTGAGAACCTGATTAGACAAGATTCTGATGGCAACAATAACTCTGTCATCCACAAATTCACCGTTCTCTTATTGGTGAAAATGCCGTAGAGTCCCAGTTGGAGATAGACCTGGATCAGGGGCATCTGTGGATTACACTCCATGATAGCCATAGAGAGAGGGTGGGCTTTTTAACCTTCAGTTAAAGTACAGGCACCAGTTGGGGTCTTCTTGGGAGGGGGGCACAATTGACATGTGCTTGCAGGGTTGCAGCCACAGTGGACTTTGCAAACCCCATTGTGGCCACAATTTCCCCAAGGGACATAAGCATCCCTTGATTTTCAACCATTTTGAGAACAATTTCTGGGGTGATCAATTTTCTTCTGCGTCTTGCAGGCTGATTGACTGGAGGTGGGATGTGTCCACCTTGGGAACTGGTCAATGCCATCTGATTGACTGTTTCTGGATTCTGGCTTCCATTGGTGGCCCCTTGGCTCAATTAAATGGTTCCGGATGCCATTATTGATACATTATTTAGGTTAGCAGCTGCCTGTGCATGATGGGCAAACAGGGCCATGCTTGAGGACGCAGGAGAAAGAAAACACTCCCAGGTAGTGCTTGGGGAGGGGCATGCAGGTTGGGAATGACCAGAGACGGAGGCTTCACTATTGGAAGACCCAGCGTAGCCCTGCATGATTTTGTCAAGGCCAGAAAACAGCTCGTTTCTTTGGTTGTCATTAAAAGAAGAGATAATAAATTTTGTATTAAAAAATAAACTCAAAAAGAGAAGTGAATATTTTAATCAATTTTATTATTAATTATGTTAAGCAAGTGAATATTATGATCTAAATTTTAGCCATCCTAAACTAGAATAGGGTGATTTTTGAGAATGCCTGTGCTTTCTAAAAGAATCAGCACAAATTTACACTAGATCCTTTGACTTCCTATTTGAGATACTCATAAATTATATTTATTTCAAATTCACCTCAATTATGATTTGAAATTTGGTTCTTGGATTTGACAATCCCGCAATTTCAGATTTTTTAATTTTTACATGCAGTCTATGATTTGTTTGAAATAAAGGAAATCTTAAATCATACATTAGAATCCTGCATTTCTGATTCATGTATCTCACATTTTTTTTCTGTGTTTTGTCTTTTGTTAGTTGAGTTATCTGCTCAAGGTATTTGAATAAAGCCAATTTAAATAAGTCAAAAAAAGTCAAATTAAATGGTTGATTTTATCAAATATTTTAATTTTCACTCAGCTGAGTTGCCCGCAAAAGTGATTCAAAATTTGGACCAAGGATTTGACAATCCTGCATTTTTAAGTTCAGGTTCTGAATTTACAGTATGCCAAGTTCAACCCAAAGTACATATTTACTATAAGATAGCCACTTTTACGGGTTATATGTAGATCATATATTTTAGAGCGTGTAAACCAACCTAATATTAGTACAGTAGTTTTAAAAGCTATGGCAAAAAACAAAAATACCTCAGATTTAAACAAAATGATTTCATATTTAAGAAAATTCCAACTATCAGAGTAAATATACACTCTGTTAACAGGGTTTATTGGCGTTAATGGGCAAAATGAGTCAACACAGCAAAAAAAGTGCTCACACACAAAGCAAAACTATTCAAAATACAATCCAAAATACATTGATTCACAAACAAAATGGTGTGAGTTGACTTCAAGTGTACATATGTTTACTATGTGAATCAGTACAAAATACACCCAAGCAAGGTGAGTCAAAACTCAATCAAAAAAACAAAACACAATAGCAACTCACTATGTAAACAAAATCACTTACTCAGTGTGTGCAATGGATTTTAATCAAGAATGATACCAAGGTATCTAAAATAAGATACAAGATCTGAAACATAAATTTTAAAAACATTGTGTTGGGTACTTGATTTGGTGTAAAATCTGGGAAAATAGGTGGAAATTATTTCAGGTATTCTAAAATGGGCATAGTAAAACCAGAAAAAAACTAATTAAGAAATAAAAAATCTATAATTGGGATATTGGGTGAGAAAAATATTAATCAGATATCAATATTCAGATAAAAAGCAAAAAATAAATTAGGGAGTAACTTAATTAAGTTTTATTTAGTATTTTATTAAATTTTAAAATGGAAGGAACACAACAACAGAGTACCAATACACCCGTTGTGCGCCACAGTTGCGGTTGCCCCTGCGGGTCAAAGAATAGAGTTAGTGCAACCCAAGTGCCTACTCAAGAAGGAGATAGGAGAGGAGAGTTCAATAGTGACACTGTACTGATACAGCTGGTTCAAGGAACACAAGCTGCTAGGGTGCAGAGCATCAACCCTTGGGTCCCCAAGCTGACCTGGAAGCCCACCAAGGTTACCTTCACCAAGAAAGTTAAAAACAAGGAGGTAGAACTTACTTCATATGTGTTTGACATTGTGTACCAGCAAGAGTCAGTCCCGTCAGCCATGCTGGAGAAGGTGAAGCCTGTACTTGATACTAGCTACAAGCCCTACAGCAGTGATGGCAATCAGGAAGAGGACAAGAAGCCTGAGTTCTTCAGAACTGATGAGGGACAGTTGGTACTAAAGAAAGTTGCAGCCTTCTACAACAAGGTACCCATGCCTTGCAAGCCAGTCCCTGAGCAGGATCCCAATTCAACTACTCCAGCTAAGCCCGCCCAGAACCACATCCCTGACATCAAACTCATCATCCTGCTTAAGCTAATGCGTGAATCTGGTGACTACAAGGCAGCTGCAGCCATTTAGAGTGGATCCCAAGTACGCCAGCAAGACCTTCCACAAGTTCATCAATACTGGCCAAGTCCTTGCCGCAGAGAAATCCTTGCGCGTTTCTACCATGCTCACCAAGGAGCAAAAATGGGCAATCCGCCAGTGGATAACCCGGGACTGCCATCTTGAACTGGCAAATATACAGGCCATGGTCAAATATACTTTTGGGGTTGAGGCCTCAATTTTCTTTTACTACCATCTGGTGAAGGAAATGTAATTTTCTTGGAAAAAGTTTGGGGTATCCCCCTACAACAGAAAGAGCCCAGTCAACATTGACATCCAGAAAAACTATGCAGAAGCATACACTGCCCTCAAAGCCAAGGGGACGGTCAAATTTTACTATATTGACAAATTGGCATTTGCCTTGTCAATGCACAATGGGTATGGTTATGTCCCCAAAGGCTCAAATGACGGGATAGCTGGGCGTGCTGCAGTCTGCGCCACAGCCTATTTGATGGTGGTTTTCCTTGGTCCTAAGGGGGTCAAGCTGTACCAAATGATATTGGGATCTCACAATAGCCAGACCTTCCTATCATTTCTCCAATTGGTCCAGGAGCACCTGAGGCACACAAGCCCAGGCGTTACCAACATAATTGTGCTGGACAATGTTGGTCTCTATAAGGTGGCTGATATTCTTGAGGAATTCCCAATGATTGACACTAGCATTGCAGTGGACCCCCAGCAATTGACCACAGCAAATTTTTGCCTTCTCTTCCTCTCTGCCTATTTGCCCTTCCTAAATCCCATCAAGGAAGACTTTGGGTGGCTCAAGCAAGCTGTCAAGCAAGGAACCCCAACTGGGACCAAGGACCTGTTTGACTTGCTGCAGGCCAGTATCCACACCCTCTCAGCTGAGACTGTGGCCAAATTCTATGGCCACGCTGATTTGTTCATCCCCACGTGCCTTGTTAAACAGCCAATCAATTAAAGGCTTAGCTTGTCCAACTTTTTTATATTCTCTAATTTACTATTCAAGATTTATTAATTATCATTTTATATTTAGATGTTTCCAAGCCCACAATCACATTCAGCAGGACCATCAATGAAGGTTAGTAGTTTATTTATTTATAATCATTTTTTATTATGGCATCTAAGGGTATCTCAAACACTTAATACTGGATTACATTAATATATTTATATCACTTTTGTCAAATAAATATAAAAATCAAATTAAAAAAATTAAATGTAAAATGTACAAATTAGAATATATTTTATTAACATATAATTTTATGCTTTTATGAAAACTGTTTCCACAATATATTTTGCAAATCTTGTTTGCTAAAACAAGAATTAAAAAAATTATTTATATTAAAAATAATCTAGAGTATAAAGATGTTTATTGATATAGAGAAAAATTAAGAGTGTCTATAATGGGTTTGGTGGTATGTACCCATCCCGCAATGGAGGTGGCGCACAACCTCCACCGCCAAACTGTGGACGGTGGATACACCCTGATTGAAGTATTCTTGGCAGCTAGTAAAAGGGAGTAGGGTCAGGTGGGAATGGAGGAAAAGCTTCTCTGGCGGAGCTGCAAACCCAAAGATGCCATCCAGGACCAGGGAGTTCTGGATAACATGGTCTACCAAGTTATATCCAGGGGGGGGACCTTCTTCCCATCCAGGGAGAGCCTGGCCTTGTTGATCCCAAGAAGGACCCCTTCCAGGTCCTCTACAGACGTGTCCATCCCAAAGTAGAAGAGGAACCTCAGGTAAACAACAAGGTGAAGTCTTTGCCCAGCAAAGGCTTCAGTAAACTTGCAAAATTTGTTATATACTGTGCTGATATTCTTTTCATGCTTTGTCTTTGCAAAGGTCAGCTCCATTGCTTGTGGGACCCCTGTCTTGTTGGCACTCCAGGACAGACTAAAGTCAGCAAGAAGGATTTTGGTCTTCTTCACAGCTGTTGTATCTGCAACAGCCAGTTTTCCTTCCAGGCGCCCAAAGTTGTCCAAGAGATAAGAGATGGTATGCTCTACTAGAAAGCAAAAGCAAGCAGCTGCATGGGCCTGGTCCATCTCCAGTACATTCTTGAATGGGAGCTTCTCCAGGACGTCCCAAACAAGCTCAATGGGTTTTATACAGTAAACTCCACTGAGGACCACTGGGTCAAGGCAGACCAGTTGGGCATCCTTGTAGGTAGTAACTTCCCACTCAGATGCCCCCTCAGCATGTGTCAGCCCAGCTAGCGTGTCCCTTGTCATTGGAAAGGTACCATGGACCCTGTCTTTGAGCTCCTGCAAGACAGGGGGGACAGATAGAGCTGTTTGGCCACATGATTGGCATAGTTGGCATAAAACGTGGTAGGGACAAAAGGAACCAGGACCTGGCAGAGTTTGCTGTCAATGTTTTCTACCAAAAAAGGTAAGTATTTTGAAATTTTTATTAGTTATAATTTTTTATGTACCTTTGCAGGTTTCCTCCTTGCCTGCGGCTTTGGCAGGCTTTGCCATTCTTGGCGCAAGCAGTTGCGCAGGCAATCATTTCTTTATCCTCTGTCCTTGCCTGCTTGGTAGGGTTTAGGTGGGCATACATTTCAGGGTCATCCTTCCAGACAGACAGTGCAGAGAGGGCAAAGGACTTGAATTGCAAGCCCTCAACCACCATTTTTTGAATTTTGAGCAGGCATTCAATGGTCTTCTCTGATGTGTCCTGTATTTTGGTCATTAATGCCTTGGATGTCACCCTGTCAAGTTTCTTGTTTTTGAGGACAGCGGTCTTCACTTTTGCTCTGACCTTGAGGTCAATTTCTTTGATCTCTGCAACTGCAGATTCAAGGTCTTTTAGAAGTTTCTCCAATTCTCTCATTGATTTTTTTACTAACCTTTCCATATATTTTTATAGCTTTTTCCCCAATAAAATCTTTATTATTCTGATACTATTGCCTCTTTATTTATTCCTGTTTGTTTTCCCATTTGCTACACTATCCCATCTTTTTACACTTTGTGTATATGTTTTAGGCTCATCTCAATATGTGTTGTTTGCTTTGTGTTGGCATTGTTTCCTTAATTGCCATATTATTTTTGGCACTTTGCACAGCCCCTTTTGAAAATATTAACAACAATTTGGTGATCAGCTAAATTTAAATTAGAAAATGATGGATGAACTTTTTTTAGATAAAGTTGTTACTGTTCCAAATTCAAAACCTTAATCATAAAATTTAAGCCAATCAGGAGCCAAGTGATAAAGTGATTGTTGTGACATAAAGGATCATTCAATAATTCTTTGATGCATGTGCACTAATTAATATGATTGGCTGGATCTTTTACCATTGTGCATCATTGCTGCTGTGGCAAGTTTTTGATGGACTAGTGCTAACCCAGCAGCTGATTGGGCACTAGTCCACTAACAACTTGCCACAGCAGCAATGGCGCACAATGACAAAAGATCCAGCCAATCATATTAATTAGCGCACATGCATCAAAGAATTATTGAATGATCCTTTATGTCACAACAATCACTTTATCACTTGGCTCCTGATTGGCTTAAAGTTTATCATTAAGGTTTTGAATTTGGATCAGTAGCAACTTTATCTAAAAACAGTTAACCTATAATTTTCTAATTCAAATTTAGCTGATCACCAAATTGTTGTTAATATTATCATAAGGGGCTGTGTTTGGGTACTAAAAATAACTGTGTTCTGTATATAGATACACAACATAGTAAATATATGATTTTATAGAAATAAGCTGAACATAAAGAATAAATCCAACTATAAACAAAGAGAACATAAACAATTGAAATTGTTGTAAATGTGCTGTTTTAGCAGAGTTACATAGGGAAAAATATTTAGAAGATAGGTAATAATCTTTATTGTGAGATAGTGGTTATATAGTTCATGTGAATCAAGGATAACATGAATATGATTGGTGATCACATGGCTAGATGGGAGAAGGGGGTGGCTTGATCCTGATAATGAGTCAAGCGCCAAAACAAGGTATTCACCATAAAGGATCATCATATGTTCATGTTGTTGGATTTGGTAATTCAAGTTGACTTCCTAGTCTGGCTTTGAGTGACCAGATAATTGGATTGCGGGTCACAAACTGCTTGGTTGGAACCTTGCTGGCGGGTCAAGCCTGCGGTTACAACACCCCCCTGACTGAAGGTCGGCCTCCTCTGGGGGCAGGTTGTCAGGGAGGTTGTCAGGAGCCCGGGCGCCATATTGAACTAGTTACTGTTCTGTGGTGGGCAGGGCAGTTTCTTGTTGTTTCTGTCTTGCTTTGCAGGGTTGTAGGCAATCACAGTGTAGGGTCTTGTCTTGCTTACGTTTTTCAAGCCCTTGCACGGGGTAAGTGTTATTGTTGTTTACCTTCAGATTGATTGCTGGCCCCACTTTCTCAGGCTGTAGCTTGCTCTTGTCAACATTCATGACCAAAACTTTGTCCCCAACTTCATGTCTATTGCAGATGGGGACAAAGGTTTTTTGTAGACGTTCATTCTCCTTCACTGTTTGTTTGCTGTTAGCTCTTACAACGTGAGGATCTGAGCGTGGAGGAACTTCACTTGGAATTTCCAGTTAGGTCCTGTCAATGCTTGAATGATATTTGGCTGTGTGCCATATACCAGTTCAAATGGGCTTTTTCCAGTGGATCTGTTCACTTGGGTTCAACACACAAGTAGTGCAGTTGATAGCTGCTTATACCAGTCTTCAAGTCTCCCGGCAGTGAGTTTAGCTAAGGCTTGCATGAGGCTACCATTAAGCTGCTCTACACATCCATTGGCCTGTGGGTGGTATGGTGTTGTTACGGTGTATTTGACCCCATTTTTTGTGAGGTATACAATGGTGGTTTTGGAGGTCAAAGCTTTCCCTCCATTGGTTATCAGGAGTTCTGGCTTTCTGAACTTGCTGATTATCTTCTTGCCAAGAAATTGTTGTACGTCATTGCCAGTGTGTTCCTTTACTGCTTGGGCTACTGGCCATCTTGTAGCAAAGTCAATGACGGTGATGATGTATTTCTTATCATTGTGTTTTCCTGGCATGGGGCCAACAATGTCAAAAGCCCATAATTTGAAAGGTAGCTGTGTGCGGATGGGAAGTACTGACTTTGGTGGGGTTTTGCTTTTGGCAAATTTTTTGCATGCCTCACATTGGTCTAAGACTTCCTGGACATTGCAGTATAAGGTTGGCCACCAGGCCTTATGCTTAAGAAACTCATATAGGTTTTGGCTCTTGGCATGTCCAAGGTCTCTGTGATAGTGTAGGATGGTGTCAACTTGCTGATGTGTGGGAATGTAGGGAATGGTTGTACCATCAGACATTTTTCTGTGTAGGGTCCCATATACGTCAGCAAATAGGTGTTTATTTTTGATGACTGTTTCCTTTATTATGTTGGTTGTGCTGGGGGAAAACCTTTGTTCTTTGTTTGTAGTACTAAGAGAGGCCAGTCTGGGTTGAGCCCATTCTCTCCTCTTGAAACACAGACATACAGGCGGGACAGGGCGTCTGCCATGGCAAGCTTGGCCCCAGGTTTTTACTGGATGAGCATGTTAAATTGCTCCAATAGCTCTATCCACCAGGCTTGGTGGCGCAACATATTTGCTTGCATTTTGAAATAGATGAGCAACTTGTGGTTGGTTAATGCTGTGAATTCTTCCTGCTACTCTAGGTAACAGCGCCATTTGACTAGACAGTGCACAATAGCCAACAGTTCTTTGTTGTGGATAGGGTATCAACACTTGCCATCTGTCAATTTTTGCAATTCATAAGCTATGGGCAGCAAGTCACCGTCATTATTTTTGATTTGTAGTACTCCCCCAATGGATGCATCTGAGGCGTCGGTTTCCATTTGGTATTCCCTGTCAAGTTTGGGGTATTGTAGGATGGGAGCTGCCGTGAGTTTCTCCTTGAGGCGTCTAAAACAGAGGTCACGTTGGGAGGTCCATACAAACTTGGACTTGGCGCCTGTTACAGCAGATAAGGGGGCAGTCAAAATGCCACAGTTGGGTATGAAGCGTTGTACATAGGCCATCATTCCCAAGAAGATATGGAGTTCCAACTTATCCTTGGGTGGTGGCATCTTGCAGATGGCCTGTATCTTTTGACTGTCAGGTTTGATGCCGTCCTTTGAGACTATGTGTCCTAGAAAGAGTAGTTGCTCACAGAAGAACTGGCACTTGGAGGGCTTGGCCAACAGTTTGTGTTGTGCCAAGGTAGCAAAGACTGCCTCAAGGTCTTTGTGGTGTTGTTCCACCAAGGTGCTGTAGACAATAATGTTGTCTAGATACACTAGGGTGTGCTTGTCTATGTGGGGTGCAAATACTTTGTTCATGAAAGTTACAAAGGTGAACAGGGCATTGTTCATGCCAAAGTTGAGCACCACACATTTTTAGGAACCACATTTAGTGCAGAAGGCTGTTTTGGGGATGTCTTCCTCCTTAATGCAAATCTGGTTGTAGCCTGCTGTCAGATCAATCTTGGAGAAGACTGTGGCTCCTCCTAAGGCATCAAAGAGGTTGTCAATCAGTGGTAGCGGGTAACAATTCTTAATGGTAACTTTGTTTAGGGCGCAGTAGTCTGTGACCAGACGTAAGTTACTGTCCTTCTTAGCCACAAAGAATACAGCAGCCCAAAGGGAGACTGTGAGGGGCGGATAAGTCCTTTTTACAATGCCTCCTTGAGGTAGATGCATAAGGCATTGTCTTCATTTGGGGTCAGCCTGTAAATAGGGCGCGCCTTGGGTACAGCCCCCTTGAGTTGGATGGAGTGCTGAATATGCTTCTCAGGGGGCAGCCTGGGCAGTGCTTCCTTGAAGATTTATGGATGGCAGGCCACAATTTTGCAGTCCTGAGGCGTGGAGGTATCCTGCTGGTCTTTGAAATGTATGATCTTGTACTGGCAGGAGTCCCAGTCAATTGCCTTCAGGTATTTCTTCTTGTCCTGGGTCTCTATGATACACAAAAAGATTTGGTTGCGTAGCAGTTGGTCCAGGGAGTCAGGGTAGATCTGGTGGTTGACGCCCTCACGCTTGATGGTCAATACTGAGGTTGCCCAGTCTACGTGAGGATTGTTCTTTTGCAGCCAATCTAGTCCTGGCACAATGTCAAACTTTGGGAAGTCAATGATGGGACCTTGAATGATGGAGTGGAGGTTCTCAAGCATGACATAGAAGGGGGCAGTTTCTTTTGTCACAACAATGTGGTGTTTGTCAGCCAGGAACACATTTTAAATCTGCAAAGGATTAGTGGCCAGCTTGAACTTATCCACAAAGCTACTTTTGACCAGGGTTTGGTCTGCGCCCAAATCCAGGAGTGCTGAGCCTGTGTAACTGCAAAAGCGGAAAGGATAGGACATCAATTTATTGGGATGTCTGGAGATGGTGTACAGTACCAGGTCCTCCAAGGGCACCTGGATCATTGGGCATTGGTCCACATCCTTGGGTTGGCACTTATCATTGGGTGAGTCAGGAGTTGCGTGGGGAGAGCTTGGCTTGCTTAGTGCTCTCTCCGGGCTTATCCCTCATCTTGGTTGCCTTGCGTGGTGGTGACACAGAAATGAGTACAGTTTGACTGGCCATTGTTTCCATTTCCATGCCCATTTGAACCCATGGGTTTGTGGTTGGCGTTATTCCTGTTGCCTCCAGGAGGTGGTCAAGAGGAGCGCCCGCCTGGATGGGAATCCTTGGGTCTTTCTTGTTTCCCAGTTTGTGCCTTATGAAGTGTGTTGGAGGTTTGCTCCGCTTTCTCCTCTTCACAGTACAAGCTTTGCAGGTTGGTCACCTGGTCCAGGTTCACATGCCTCATCACATGCAATTTAAGAGCGTTGTAGTACATGAGGTGTGTGGCTGGGGTGTTAAAGGCCATGTTGGATGGTGCACAAAGACAGAGTTCCTTGTAGGCGCAGGTGAGTTCCTTTACAGTGCCTGTCTGGGTCAGGTTCTTTACTTGGCAGATGATCATGAGCGCTGTATCTTTAAGCACAAATCTTGCCAAGAAGTCTTGCTTAAAGGTATCCCAGTTCTTGTTGGTGTGCTCTTTGTGCCACTTGTTGTACCAGGCTCCCGCGTCATGGGTCAGGAAAATGGGAATTTCTGTGATCCAAAACTGCTGTGGGCATTCCATCTGAGCCAGCTTGCTCTGGGCGGACTGGATCCATGCGGCAGCGTTGTTGTTGTTGGCCCCAGCAAAAGGTTTCAAGGTGGCGCTCTGTAGTCTTTGAGCTACGTAGGCAGGCATGGTGGTTTTGTTGGCTGGTTGCGGCATCAAGGAGGGATCCTGAAAGAAACCTTGTGCAGACATGGCATTGAAGGCAGGTAGCGGAATTACTGTGTTATGGTACAGGACAAAGCCGTTGGGTATGGCGGTGCCAGGAGTGTACAGAGTCCAGTCAGGCAGGAGGCCAGACATAATTCTGCCAAGAATTTGTTGGCCGCAGCGTGTGCGGGCAACAGGCGGAATTTTTCAAGATAAGGCAGGATGGAGAGCCTACCTGTGCTACCAATGTTGTAACTGAGCTGTTTTAGCAGAGTTACACGGGGAGAATATTTAAAAAATTGATAATAATCTTTATTGTGAGATAGTGATTATATAGTTAATGTGAATCAAGGATAACAGGAACATGATTGGTGATCACACGGCTGGATGGAAGAAGGGGGTGGCTTGATCCTGATAATGATTTAAGCGCCAAAACAAGGTATCCACCATAAAGGATCATCATCTGTTCATGTTGTTGGATTTGGTAATTTGAGTTGACTTCCTAGTCTGGCTTCAAGTGACCAGATAATCAGATTGCGGGTCACAACCCCGCTTGATTGGAACCTTGCTGGCAGGTCAAGCCTACGGTTTTGACAAAATTCAAAAATAAAGATAATATAAATAGAAAATGTTTGGCAACAGGGGGTTTATTGGGGCAGGGAAGAGTGATGCCTAGTAGGCGGAATAGCGCAGGAAGGAAAAGTAGAGGCAGTGCTGGCCTGGGGGGTCTGGGATTGAGTGGGTGGGGCTGGAAGGTGGGGGGTGGTGGCAGGGGTAGAAGGATTTTGCGTGATGGCTGCCATATAACACTTGTTATATTCCTTGCCCGTTGTTGACTGGATGGGCTGGTAGGTGGCTGTGGCACGGGGTGGGAGGCGCCTATCCTCACGTGATTGGTTGCCCATGTTTACGTGGAAGACAATTTGGGCAAACAAGTCTGCCACCATTTGGCAACCAAAGAGAGAATTGTGGTCAAGGACCCCAAGATAGAGGTTGTTGAAAGCCTGAGGGCGGCGCTCCTGTAATGTGGATCAAATGTTGAAGAAGACAACATCACCCAGATGGATATCTGCATGGCCAGCAGGGTAGAATGAGGCCTGGTGCCCACGTTGCTGGATGGCCTTGAGGGCAGTGGAGCTACCCTCCATCTGGTGGCTCAAGAAAACCTGGTGCTTGGAATTTGAGCCATCCCAGGAGTTGAGTAATCCATAAGAGATGTGGCTGTACAAGTAGTCATTGGTAAAATCTGGGCTTGTCTAATAGTAGACAAAACCCTTGGCTGAAACAGCCAGAAATTCACCAATAAATGTGCCCTTATTGACCTTCTTCCTCCCTTTTTGGGTGGCAGCTCTTCCTTGCACGCCAAAATTGTTGAAAGCTATTGATAGCTTATAATACAAGACAAACATGACGTCATCTGATAGACTTGTCAAGCATTGGACCAGGGTTGATTTAATATCAAGATCATACAGAGAATCCTCAGTGCCATCCCATTGGTTGCGGCAAAATTGATAAGAAACCGTATTGAAGCCACCTTCCCATACATCCAGAGCTGCACCATGCACTCAGACACCCAAATGCCATGGTGCGCAAGTTGCTACTGGACCTGGGTCAAGGGAAGCTTGGGATCCTGATGCAAGAGGTCAAGCATAATTGGATACACCTCAGTGATTTGTGACTTGGGGGCCTTATTGGGCTTCTTGGCTGTTCCAATCAGATTCCCCTTGTTCATTAGGTTGTTAAACTCCTGCATTACAGTGGCTCAGGTAAATTGCAATTGGTCAGCAATCTGATCCCAGGACAGACCCTGCAGGTTCAGTGCCACAATTCCTTGGAGAATTTGGGCAGTGATGATTTGTCTCTTGGGGCGCTGGGCTGCGGGAGCTGAAGCCTGATTGTGTCAGGAATATTCCTGACAACACCATTTGTCAAGTTAATCTTTTAGGCACAATTGGGCTCCAAGAGCAATATAAAAAATTGCAGCATTTCCCCCTGATTGGGGAAACTGCCACAAAACACCCGGCAAAAGAAACAAAATTTAAAAAATTAAATTTTGGCAAAAACAGGTTTTATACCCCAGCTGCAGACTGCGCGGCTGCCGCCAGGCGCCTGCAGGCCGCACGCTGAGCCTGGCGGCTTGCCTGCTCCTGCCAGCTGCTGGATGGGGAAATCACCCAATTGGGAATCCCTGAAAGGCAATTTCACCAACCCTAAAAATGGGGGGAACTGCTGCCCAAATTTGGAACCTACCAAATTTGGAGGGGGTTTACAAGCTGCTCAGCATGACAATTAATGCATCAACTGCAGAAGTTGAATATGAATGCATAAAAGTGCCTAAAGAAGCTCCAAAGCCATGCAATGCCAAGAGTAACAATTCATTGCTTTCCAAACCATCCCCATTCCACTCCCAAAAGGGAATTCCAGACAACACCAAGTGTTTGGGGTTCCCTGTCCAATATTTTGAACTATTCATGCCCCACAAGGATGATGGTATATAATAAAGCCAAATCACTTGATGATAGTTTGTGCTATCATTGAGTGAAATTACCCCTCAATAGTATCATATAAATCAATTTAAAAACTTTACCTTCAAGAAGTTAAACAGGACACTAAGCTTTGTCTGCCCTTTCTCAGGATCAGGAGATGAATCACCTAATCTTCTCAGCTGTTCTCACAGCATGTCTAGGGATTGGGGGCCATCAATACTCTCAACAGCATGGGCCATTCAACAATCCATCTGGTAAGTACACTCCAAGGAGCCGGCACAGCTTAACTCCTCCAAGCGGTACTCCTGGCCCACGCTGGTATTGCCCCATTCCACCCAGTCTGTAGCCATATACACCTGTATATACTACGTACTCATGTATTTTACCAGTAATATTGGACTTTATAACGTACATGCCAAGGTCTTTTGATTGATGATGACAGTCTATCCAATTGTGATGGCGCTCACAGGTTTCCAAGTCTCCAACTTGGTACCTTATTTTGCTAAAGTACTCCCCCAATTGTTGGGTCTTTACAGATTGGCTGAGGGGGAGCAGGCTGGCTGGTGGCAGGAAGTTGTTCTAAATCAAGGTTGCCATCCTGATTGGTTGGTTGATGGGTAGCTTGTGTGGGAGTGGATACAAGAGCAGGGGAAGAGCTAAATGCAAAGTGACTATTGAACAAGTCAAAGCCATATGGGTTGGGGGTCAGTAACAGGTCAGCTTCCTTGTTACCTGCCTCAAAGGCTTGGGGTGTAAACAGGTGCCTCCAAGTTCTGAGCCTAGCCTCCATCAAGCTGGCTTGGCTGCTGGCACCATCAAAACTTTTGCTTTTGAAAACCATATTGAACTAAAACCTAGGATAAAATCACTAAAAGTGGAAATTTTAAAATTTAATGATTTAATTTTATTGTAATCTTGAGTCCAAATTTGGAAGGTTCTCAAAACCATTTCATACAAATCAGGAGCCATTAAAAGGAATTAAATGCCTCTTTGCCTAAATTGGATAGCTGTTGATTGGCTGTTATACTGTTATTTTTCTATTTTAGGATGCTCATACTACACATCTTGTGTGACTTCATTTTTTTTGTGCTTGTGGAATCCTTCTTCTAGATTGCTCCAATTTTTTTTCCTTTTAGTCCTTCTGTTGGTGCCTCATATGAATCCTGATTGGATTATAATATACTCTAGAACAACATTCATCCATCTCACTTGTTGTGTCAGTTCATTTTGTTTGTGGTTTGAACTACACCTCTTGATGTTTGATATAATTTTGTATAATGGGCTAGTGAAATTTCATTTTTTGTTTGACAGTTAATTTATTAATTGAAATTTTTTAAATTAATTGAATCCTGAATCTTGCAGGACTTGGATTTTGTTTAAATCTGAAATCATTTTGTTTAAATCTGAGGTATTTTTGGTTGTTGCCATAGCTTTTAAAACTACTGTAGTTTATGCTCTAAAATTCAATTTGAATTACCTTTACATATTGATTCAATTCAATTCTTGTCTGCTTCTGACTTAGGTGTTGCTTCTGCTGGTGTTAATATTTCATTAATATACGTCACTTACTGCTCAAAAGATGATTGGTTGCTTTCTTCTTCCTTGCTGCTCTCAGATACACTCAGTGCATATGAAATTAAGGCTCTGCAGTTGATCTGCTATGTTATTAAGCACATAAACTGCTTAATTATTCCCAATCTTGTTGCTGCTTCCTGGTGACTCTCTAATCAGTTTCTTTTCACTTATATTATCATTAAGACACAAATTGAGGCACAGATAAAACAGGTAATAATTTTAATCACTATTTTCATGAAATTCATTGTTAAATCCCCTCATATCCTAGGACCCTCTTAAATTGCTTCAGCCTAGTTTGAAGTATTTAAGTGAGCCATTTTTATCCTTCCTACTTGTTCTAACAATAAAGCTATTCCTTCTATTCTAAACTTGCCTACACTTATCTCTGCAACCTTCTTTTGAAATCATGAAAGGAATCCAATCCCTGTTCTGGTTTCTAGTTATTTTCCTTTTTGTTGGACTGGCCCTTGAAGAACCAACTCCCACCACAGACTGGCACAATTCTTCTCCTGATGACTCCCATCAGAAGGAGTTCCTGGAAAATGGTTGGTTCAAATATCCCTTGGGTCACTGGGAAAGAAATTTCCAGTATAGCCAGTCCACAACTTCACCTCCACCATTTGAACCTTTTTTGGTGAGACCAAATGCCTCCTTCTACCTATTATCTTATCTGGTGGGCTATTACTTGCTGGGTAGATTCAGTTCAATGATGGGCCGGTTTGCATTTCTAGAGCACTTTGAACACCTGGCTATGGTTACAATTCCTATTGGTTTGGGTATTGCAGGGCTCAACTTAGGGGCCTTGGATCATCAGATTGGGAACTTGTTCCCTCTCAAGTGGTTCCCTGACATATTGGCTTGGAAGCAAGATCTTTGGGGAGGAAGGATTTGGAGTGCTTTTAAAAAGTTGCTACCAAATTGGGTGGCATTGAAAATTGACTGACCTCAAGAATATTGAAGAGGTCTTTGGTATCTTGTGGGAGGCCTTTCTTCACATTATTCTTGATCCAAACAAACACCTCCTTGATTGGATTCAGAAATGAAAGTAATAGGGCGGGAGGAAGAGGAGTCTCATTGGACAATCAGCAAGGCAGTGGTTGGAAATTTGGTTGTTTTTGTCAATGAGGGGAACTCAGACACAACCAAATTCACCTTGTGGAGTCCAACATTATCCAACACAACAATGTTTATTGTGCCTTGTTAATTAATCTAAAGGTACTCCTTGACAGTTCAGAGAAAATCAAGGAATATCCTGCTGTTATGGGAACCCTTGATCATCTGATACTGGTCTAAACCGCGGGGACCAAAAAGCGCTACCATTGAATATGTCTGGAAACAGACAGCTGCACAATGTGCTATACCATCCTTGGACCCCTTCTTGACTCACCCATGCCTAGACCTGAGTGAGGAGGAAAACAACAATTCATCTATATAGAAGAACTGTACGTTACCAGTCTTCTTTAGAGCCAGATAGTTCTCAGCATAAATTTAACAATCCTTGATGGTCTTCTTGCTGTTTCTATTGTACAGAGAAATACCCAATACTTTCTAACAGAAGCCCAAATTAACCATGGTTTTTTAGACAAGTTTTTTGAAGACAGAAAGCCCAAACTCTGTGGCCAGCATTGATTGAACAGCAAGTGAGTCTAGGTGGCAATCCTTGGATACCCACTTCTTGATTGCATCAATATGCACAGGTGGTAGTAGTTTGAGCTGCTGCTTAGCCTTTGAATTTTTAGAGATTTGACTGGTGTCACTGTATTTGGTGTTGAGGTCACCAAAATATCTAGGCGTAACATCAAATTGGGACACAATATCTCAGACTTCCATTCCTCTGTTTAGACAGTTGAGAAGAGCTTCACACTCACTGTCTGACAAATGACGCCAGTCCTTGGCAGGTACCACGGCATCCAAGCTATTGGGCTCAGCACACAGAATGGGGGCCTTAATGTAGAAGGTGGGATCACTCTTGAGTTCAGTGGTACCATTGATTGTTGAATACACAACAGGCACAGATGGCTCCTCAGTTGTGGCCAATGGCTCATAGGAGGTGTCAAAAATGCGGGGGCATGCAGTAGCAACTCTGGGATCCAGAGTGTGGGGCTGTGTCACAACTGGGTACACAGTGGAGGTGTATGTAACCTTGTTGTTCCCAATGAGCTTGGTATGAGAGACTTTGGTGGCAGGCCTTGAGAGTGGCTTCTGTTTGGTATTCAAGCTGGTAGTTCTGGCTTATGACACAGGAGGTGATTGACTGGCACTGACGCCTTGGGAGTCCTGTGCATTGGCATTATTCCCCTTGAGTTGTGTTCTATGTCTATTCTTGGACCCTCTGGGATGCCCTTGTGGACATGCTGACCTGCGGGCTGATGCAGGAGCTGGTTGGAAATGGGATAGTCTGTTCATAAAAATAAAATAAAAATATATTTTAGATTTAATATGTATTCATTTAGATTTTTAGTTAGTTGTGGGGGCAACTGTGGTAAGTTTGACTCCCTGGTGTTTGACTCCCTGGCACTTGACACTTTTTCAAGTACCAGGGAGTTGAGTGCTGCATATGTGAATCTATTAGTATTTTTGGCTGAACTAATTTTAATCTAATTTTTACTAGTAATATAGGGGCTTGAAAACAAAAACCAAGTTTAAATTTACTTGAATTTGACTCTGTTTAATAATTTGGTTAGCTAAAAGACCAATTTAAGGGGTGATTTGTAAGTAAATTTACTAATAGAAATGAAAAACCTGTGTTCAACACTCTAAAAAAAAAGTGGGCGGTTCTACACTTTTTAAGCCAAATCCATATTTTATTAATAAAATACTTATGTGCTTATATAAAAAAATACAATTATATTTTTATTAAGTAGTGACCATAGTCATTGCTTAAGCTCCCAAGCACCACTAAACTGGATTTAGTGGTATAGACATTAATCAAATACCCCACTTGTTTTACATTATGTCATTTCTGGGTTTGTGGATTAAGTGGTGCCACATAAATTAAGCCTGATTTATTAAGAGATTTCATATGTAAATTATAAAAAAGGAAACTTGACTCTCCCTCTGTTTGAATTTATCCACTTGCCACACAATTGGTTTTGGATTTAACTAATCAAAGGCTTGGAATTAAGGCTAAATTAATAAGTGACACACTATGAGCGCCACTTGACACTCATCCACTCAACACTTTAACTTGGGGATTAGTAAAGAGAGCTTCTTAACGTTTTAACCAACACTATGGTAAATAATTCACTCCCAGCTCCTCACAGCATACCTTAATCACTAATAAACACCTTCCTACTCATTTACTTTTTTAACTTATCTTGCATTCTTTACTTTTGGGTATATGAAACTGCCTTGCTTTTGGGTTTACTTTTGAACCTGTTTTAAATTTAAGCAAGTTTTATATGTAAAAAATATAATAAATTTGATTTTTCTGCTTGACTCTGGCATACTCAACAGTGAGAATTCAGCTTTTCCCAGCTGATCAACAGTGCCAAACTCAACACTTTACTATGTTTTGAATTTTTAACTCCCAATAAAAAAATTCCACATGATAATTTTTTGCAATTATAATCTACTACTCTTCCTGCTACTCTTCATATACTGTAAATTCAGAATTTAAACATAAAAATATGGGATTTTCAAATCCTTGATCCAAATTTTGAATCACTTTTGCGGGCAACTCAGCTGAGTGAAAAATAAAATATTTAATAAAATCAACCATTTAATTTGGTTTTTTTAGATTTATTTAAATTGGCAGATTTTGAATTTCTTGAGCAGATAACTCAACTAACAAAAGACAAAATACAGCAAACAAATGCAGGATACATGAATCAGAAATGCAGGATTCTAATGTACAATTTAAGATTTCCTGTATGATTAACAAATCATAGACAACATGTAAAAATTAAAAAATCTGAAATTGCGGGATTGTCAAATCCAAGAACCAAATTTCAGATCAAAAATGAGGTGAATTTGAAAAAAATATAATTTATGGGTATCTCAAACAGGAAGTCAAAGAATCTAGAAGGGATTTTTATTGATTCTTTTAGGAATCATAGGCATTCTCAAAAATCACCCTATTCCAGTTTAGGACAGCTAAAATTTAGATCATAATATTCAGCAGCTTAACAAACTTAACAATAAAATTGACTAAAATATCCACTTCTCTTTTTGAGTTTATTTTTAATAAAAATTTATTATATCTTCTTTTAATAACAATCAAATAAACAATCTGTTCCCTGGCCTTGACAAAATCATGCAGGGCTACTCTGGGTCTTCCAACAGTGAAGCTTCTGCCTATGGTCATTCCCAACCCTCAGGCCCCTCCCCAAGCACTATCCAGGAGTGTGTTCTTTCTCCTGTGTCCTGTTGTGCCCTGCCCCAAAGGGTAGGCTTCAAAACAACTTTAGAATTTGAAGTTCAAATTTATATTTGAATTAGATTTTATTAAGTTGTTTAAATTGAAGCTTACCTTGATTTTTGCTCGTTTTTGGTTTGCTTTTGCTTTCACTCTTGGGTTTCCTTTTTCTTTTGCTCCTTTGTGTGCGTAGATTGAATTTAATTAATTTTTATATAATTCCTATTATAAGATAGGTTTATTCTTACTTTTTAAACTTCTGTTCTTACACAACCGCCATTCTCCCTGCTGCTTCATGCAGATCTTTGGGCTCCTGTTGCCAGCTGCTTCCCCATCACCATGTGTTCTTCCCCTCTATCTGTCAATTACATCTGTCCAGAAAACTCCCTGTTTTGCCCTGAATATCTCCCCAAGACTTGGTTTTTCTTGCCTATAAATAAAGGCACCAGAGGAGTAAGCTTTTTAAGCTGAAATTCTAAGTAGTTTTTCCCCAATCACTGTTTACAGGTTTTTTTACTTCAATTATATTTTTCATTCTCCAAATTCTAACTTCAAAATTTGCTTAGGTTATCATCTTTTAAATTAAAAAGAAACTTAGGTTTAGATTGGATACCTTGTTAGTTTTTAAATTTGCCTACCAGGCTCAACAGCTAGCATAATTAGAATGGAGATAGTTAGACAACAAGCATTTAGCTTGTTGTCACCATTTTTTTACTTTAGGGATAATTTGACTAGCTTTATGTTGAGATATTCCCACGGGGAATATCCTGACGTGGATATACCTTTGGTTACCAACAGATCCTTGTTTAACACTTTATTTTATATAGTTTATTTAGGATTAGTTAATTCTATGAAACCTTTTGTGTCTAATCATAAATTTTTGGCAGGTCTGTTAAAGGTACTCCTACAAACTGTGCCTACTTTTTTATATCTTTTAAACTTAAACCTGAATGCTTTGCACGGTATAGCTTATAATCTTGCACCTTATTGGGCAAGACCTTACACGTCCTCAAGCATGGCCCTGTTTGCCTATCACACAAAGGCAGCTGCTAACCCAAATCATGTATCAAAAATGGCATCCAGAACCAGTCAATTGAGCCAAGGAGTCACCCAGGGAAGCCAGAATCCAGAAACAGCCAATTAGATGACAACATCCAGTTCCCAAGACAGACATATCCCACCTCCAGCCAATCAGCCTGCAAGACGCAGAAGAAAATTGATCACCCCAGAAATTGTTCTCAAAATGGTTGAAAATCAAGGGATGCTTATGTCCCTTGGGGAAGTTGCAGCTGTGATAGTTTTTGCAAAGTCCACTATGGCTGCAACCCTGCAAGACCATGCCAATTGTGCCCCCCTCCCAAGAAGACCCCAATTGGAGCCTGTACGTCAACTGATAGCAAAAAAGCCCATCCCCTTATGATGTCTATCATGGAATATGACCTGCAGATGCCCCTGGTCCAGGTTTGTCTCCAACTGGGACTTCATGGCATTTTTACCAATAAAAGAACAGTCAATTTATGGATGCACATAGTTGTAGTTATTGATAGAATCTTGTCAAATCAAGTTCTCAGCAGTCCCAGTTTGACGGATACCAACCCCTATGATTCAACCATTATTAATTTTATTAAAGGGAGGGCAATGAGGACGCTCAATGGCATCATCTTCTTTTTGTATGTCAAGATTTCTGCTAGCATCCAAGATTATGGAGGTAAGTGTATCCAATCTGACGTCTACAAGCACGGCCTAATCTTGTATCAATTTGTTAGGGTTTTGTTGGCAGTTTCCCCATTGGGTATCAATTATTACTCAGCAATATCAAACACTACAGATGGATATTCCTATCAGACAGAGCTCAAGGACATGCTGGAGGAGTGGGCTACCCAACAAGCTGTGTACACAGTTGTACTGAGTGCAGAGATGAAGCAGCAGGAATGGGCAACCAAGGAAATTAGGACTGCAGGGCATACCTGCTGGTCCTACTCCATCAATAACGCTGACATGCATCTTGAAGATGTATTTCTTTACAATTTTGGTTTGGCTCTCAGGCGCTTGAAGCCTGCCACATACAACTGACTGTGCACCCAGATTGAGAAGGGATATGATCTTATTACTTCTATTTTTGTCCAGGACTTATCATATCTTGTCATATTTTATGCAAGTGATAGTGATAAGTCAATGAAGGACTCCTGACTCCCCTCACGCCCATTCTTTTGGTTTGTCAAGCCCACATATGTGATAGAAGAAGAATTTGAGAAATTGAATCAATCAGCTCTTGCCACCTCTTCCCAGTCAACAAACCAAGCCTCCCCAACTCCCCCATCAAGACCAAGCCAACTGCCTTCTAACCCTGACTCCCAGACCATCACCCATTCCCTCCCCTACTTGTCATTTGATTAGTAAAATAAAACCTTTCTTTGTGATAACTAATTAAAATTGATATTGTTTCTTTTGATTTAAAATTAATAACATATTCTTTTTACATTATTGATATTCTTATAATCAATAAAATGCTGTAAATTTTATGAATAACATAATTTTTTGCATAAATATTTTTCATATCAATAATAAATTAAGAACTACAAATATAAAAGTTATATCAGAATATTGCATGCATGCGCAAACCCTGATATTTAGATATTATGTGTATAGCTCAATGCATTCTTTATAATAAAATTCATTGTAAATGTGGCTTTTTCATTATAACTCATATAAATAAACTGTGTTTATATTAGAGAGCCATTAACACTTAGTACAAATATTGATAAAAAGTGCATTTTAAAGCCTGTATATTTACCTATTGTTGCAGATCCTGAATGGATTAGACAATAAGTTGTCCACTCAGGGATTGAGTGACGTAACAATTGTGTGATTGCTTTTTGCTCAACATAGTTTTAACAAGGTTAATTATGTTAAAAACACCCTAAAAGGGGTGCTTGAAGCGTCTTTCTAATGCGCTTCAGGTGCAGGCTTTACTTCTGAGGTTATAAATAGAACAACATAGATATTGCCACTTGCCTCTATTAGGAAAGCTGTGTGAAACTGGTTGTTCTCTTGCACAGCTCTTTCTACTGTGCCTTTCCACTCTCCTCCTTTAGGAAGGTCCTTCTGTCTGTGCCTTCTTTCCCCTGATGGAAATTCCCCCGCCTCCTACTATATAGCTGCAGTACTATCATAATAAATACCAGTTTTGTCATTATATCCTTATGTTCTTCTGTTCTATCAAAGGCTGTAACTATAACATCTACAGGTATAGTATTAAGAATTAGGATCCTAACTGTTTGTAGAAAATAGCACCCTTTACTGCTACAAATACGACATTGGCGCTCATATCTTTCAACACTAACAGCCCCCACCCCCATGGTTCTTTTAATGAGGAGGTAGAATTGCCCCTGGCTGAGCCTTCTGCCACTGCTTCCCCCTATCACCAGGCACCAGCCTTCACTGCTGCCAATGCCCATGCTGGAGAAAGAGCAGGTGCTCCCTATGTCCTGCCCACCCTTAGTTGCTTCATGCCAGAACATCAATGTCCCCAAGTCATTGTTTTTGGCCAACCACTGCTCTTGCAAGCCCCTGCCCCTTTGGAAATGGACGCCAAATTTTCCCCTTTCAAGGACGCCATCTGTAGTGCTATCCATGCCATGGACTCTGGTGCTGCTGGCAATGATGCTTGCTCTGAACATCTGGCTATTCAGCAACCTTCTGCTGAAAACTCCTTGGTTTGCTTCCAGAACCTCTCCCAGGTCAACCCTGACCAACTCTGCTGTGACCTCTGCACTGTTGAACATATCAAGGACTATTTACAACAGTTCACTAATACTTCTGTATGCCGCAACCAAATGTACATGGGTTGCATCCCAAGCCTAGTGCATGACCAGGGGATACTGGTATCTAACCAACAGACGTCCCTTCAGGTCCTTTACTCTGAGCTTGGCAACACTTTTTCTACTGTTAATCAGTACCTTGCTGAAATTACCAACGCCCAGAATACCATGCTTCACTGGGTTGACACCATCAAGAGGGGAATAGCCAAGCTAGTTCCAGTTCATGTGGTATAGATCCTCACCTATCAGGGTGTAGATGCCAATTGGATTAGTGTGGTTACAAACTATGTGCTTGAGACTGGCCCCATGGTTCAAAGCCTAGCTCATGAGGTGGAAGTCTTGGCCTGCCGCCTTGCCAACATTCCCTTGTTCAACCCCACGCCTACTGCTATGGACAACTACCCCTCTAGCCACCTTCTTGGCTGTGACGTCCTTGAGCCCTTTGATCACTACAAGAAGATGCAGGTGGAACTGGTCCAACAAAGCGCTGATCTTGCCTTTCTGTTTGATGGCTACCACACTGTATCAGAGCTTAAGGATTCTCTCAAACTTTGACAATCACATTATATAACTGATAGCCAGACCCAAGCCAGGAAAGACAAGGAAGTGATAGCCTTGATCCAAGCTGAGCTTGCCACCCATGAGAAGTGCATTACCTCTCTGTAAGACAACTTGGATATCACCTGTCAAGAGAACAAAGTCTATCAGGATGAGCTGGACAAGCAGCAACTTCTCCTGGATGCCTTCCAGAGCCAGTTGGATAGGATGGATATTAATATTATGGCTGTCAACTTACAAGCTATGTCCCTCAACTCCAAGAGTCATCACAGTCCACAAAGGTCCTCCAGCCCCAAGTTCTATCATAGCTATAAAAACAATGATGGTCACACTTGGTTGGCCCCCAACTCTGTACAAGTATTAGAGCCAGTGTTGGAGTCTGAGGACAACATCTTGTCCACTCCTGAAGCTTCTAGGGCTGCTCAGGACAGAGAAGGTGAATGTGAAGTGCAGCAAGAGGAAAATTATTGACGTGCATCTGAGGCTAGGTTTTCTGCCTCTACCCTTAGCTGTTCCTGTCTCATCTGCTCCCCAGTGAGGATCATGCCTGCTCCCCTCCAACATGGCTCTAACAACTTCAAGCCCATCAATCTACCCAAGTTTGACCACAAGAGTAATGTGGCTATGTTCTTACGTCTATACCACAACTCCACTTATGGCACTGACAATGCCATGGGGGACTCCACAATCATCAACTGTCTGGATGCTGAGGCTCAAACCATTATATTGCTGCGTCTCCCTGAGAATGGCTGGACTTTTGCCAACGTTTCCAAAGCCCTGACAGAAGAGTTTGGTAGCCAAGAAGCCCTTCTTGGTTGCAAGATGGACTTTGCTGACATCAAGCTAAAGGTGGGGGAGACCCTAGAAGACTTCACTTCTAGGTTCTACCTTGAGGCTCAAACCCTGTCATCTATGAGTGCTGTGAAACTTATTGATGTGCAGTCAGCACTCCTCAATGCTGTATGTGTCAACCGGGAACTATCTCTGGCTCTTAAGTTGGGTATTTACTATGCTTGCACTATGCCAGACCTGATTTGCCTCCTACGCACCTAAAAGGAGGATTTTGGGGTTGCTCTCCCTGAAGGACGCCCCCGCCAGCAAGATGAGTATAGACCCCGTGTGGCTGTGGAGATGCCCAAACCTTCTGACAAGGTTGGGCCCGCTCCAGCCAACAACACTCCCTGTACTTGCTTCAAATACGGTATAACTGGCCACTTCTCTCAGGAATGTAAGAGCCCCTGCCAAAAGGTCCACCATGTAGGTATGGAGGACGCCAAGGAGGACTATGCCAAAGACGCTGATATTAAGGAGGACAATGAGGAACAGTCAAAAAACTACTAAGCAGCCAGGACAAGGAGAACTCCTTGGCTGCCTTTGTAATTTTGACACCCTCATCTCCCCCATACCGCTGCCCCCCAACAAACCTGCTCAGAGTCCTGCTTCTCTACCATCCTCTGATGAAAACCCTAAGGAGGAACCCTCTCTGATTGACTTTGACTCCTAACCAATACACAAGGATGCTGAATCCAAAGAAGTTCAAGAGGACCTCCTACATTGAGTCCTCATTGTTAACACTCAAACTCATTGGAATAAACTTTTCCCTGAGGTGGTTATCCCCCAAATAGCTCAGAGAATAATATCCTTACCTTATTCCAAACAACTGGCTCAACCAGATGTTGAAGTCACCCATCAGGAGGATAGCGCTGAACAACTGGCCAAGCTGCTCTGTACAGTGAAAGTCTTGGCACCGCTAGAGTTCCTCAAGGAAGAAAGCCCAGCTGTAGGAGCTGCCATGGCTACTTTCCTGGAGAAGTTCAAGGTACTGGGCATACACCAGGTCAACAAGATTGTGAAGATCATAGAGGACTGTCAGGATTTCATCTATATCAACCTGGTAGTGAACAAAACCCACATCCGGGCCATACTGGATACTGGTGCTCCTGGGAACATTATATCCTTGCAGCTGGTCAAGAAGCTTAAGCTGGCACCAGAATTAGCCTATCATGAATAGTTTGGTACTGCTGGGCCACAGACCACTAAAGCAAAAGGAGCCTATTCTTCCCTCCCTCTTTGCTTTGGAAAGCTAATGGTTACTGCTCCTGCTATAGTTCTGTAAAACAACAGCTACAAAATTCTTATTGGGACTAGCTTCATGGTGCAGTATGGCACTGTGACCAACTATGGAGGCCATATGTTTGGGATTTTGGGCCACTCCATACCCATGTTCTACCATAGCAACCGCCCTTCTGACCTGCCCTTACGCCGTCTGCGCTACATCAACCTGGAGTATACAGATGGAGAACTGCCAGTTGCCTATACGCTGTGCAGTAAGAAGGTCAAGATGCTACCTCTCTCAGTTAGGGAAGCCAAGGGTATCCCAGTCTACACTTCCTGTAATGTGACTATCCCACCTGACTCTCAGGTTATCCACAATACAGGCCTCTTGCTGGATCTACCAGCTGGCACTCATGGAGAAATCTTTGGCATCCCAAATGCCTCCAGACTAGAACCATGGATTGCACCAGGAATCCTCATGCCAAGTGAGAAGGAGGTACTCATACTCTTGGCCAACATGAGTTATGAAGCTATGGTTGTCTCCAAACACCTACTTCTGGCTTAAATACAACTAGAAGAGCATGACAACCTGCAGGAGTCTGCCCCCTTTGCGGACTTCTCTGAGTTGGGTCTGCCCTGTGAACAACTACTGGTGCTATTGGTCATAAGCTGAAAATCCCTGTCTGGTCTCTCTGAAGAGCAAAAGGATCAATCCATGGATCTCTTTGCTCAGTATAAGTATGTGTTTGCCAAGGACAATTATGACCTGGGCAAGGCTACCAATGTTGCTCACCATATTTCCACCCTAGGCAGTCCACCTATCTTCTCCAGACCTATACAGCGTAGTCAAGGCAATCATGCTGTAGCCAATAAGGAGCTTCAGAAACTATTGGTATCTGGCTTACTAGTCCTCAGTAAAAGTCCTTGGGCTTCCCCTCTCCTGATTGTCAAAAAGAAGGATGGCAGCAACCAAGTAGTGATTGACTACCGTCAACTGAATGCTGTTACCAAGAAGGATTCATATCCCCTCCCTTGTATTGATAATACCTTGGACCAACTGGGTGGTGCCAAGTTCTTCAGCGCCATGGACCTTATCAGTGGATACTGGCAGATCAATCTACCCTCTGCTGATCAAGAAAAATGTGCAATAATCACTGACCAAGGGCTATTTCAACCCACAAGGATGCCTCAAGGTCTGTCCAATGCCCTGGCTACCTTCCAGAAGGCCATGGATGCAGTGATGGACAACCTCAAACTCACCAGCATCTTGTTTTACCTGGATGGAATTAATGTGTTCTCCCAAACCTTTAATGATCACCTACAACACTTGGAGGAAGTCTTCCAGAGGTTACTTGCAGCCAATCTCAATCTCAAGCCACACAAGTGCAACTTCTTCAAGGAGCATCTTGAGCTCTTGGGGCTCATCATTAGTCAGGATGGACTCCGTCCTATATCTCTGAAGATGGAAGCCAATCATAAAATGCAGAGCCCAGCCAATAAGCAAGATGTACAAGCCTTTCTGGGGATGATTGGGTACTACTGTTTCTTTATCCCCAACTTTTCATCCCTGGGCAACCCCCTCTTTCAGCTCCTCTGTGCTGATAAGGAATTCTTCTGGAGTCCAGCGTGTCAATCTGCCTTCAATGCTCTCAAGGAAACACTGACTGCAGCCCCTGTACTGGCCTACCCTGACTTTGCTTAGCCGTTTGTGGTTCATACAGATGCTAGCCTAACTGCAATTGGGGGTGTCCTCTCCCAAATGAACACTGAAGGACTTGAACGCCCTGTTGGATACTGCTTGTGTACACTTAATGTTAATAAGAGGAATTACACTGTCACCAAACGCAAGTGTCTGGCTGTGATATACTCCTACCAACAGTTCAGAGTGTATCTCCATGGGGTACATTTCACAGTTGTAACAGACCATGCCTCCCTGCAATGGCTAAAGACCCTCAAGGACCCCAAGGAACGTCTGGCGTGTTGGGCCATTAAACTTCAGGCTTATGACTATGAAATTATTCATTGAGCCAGAGAAGCCTACCAGAATGACAACTGTCTATCCCGCCTTCCCACTGTTGCCTTAGTATCCCCCATGGCTGACATTCTCTATGACAAGCTTATGGAGGATCCTTCTTTGTGGGAGGAGGAGCCAGTAGAAATACAGAAGACCCTCAAGAAGTTAGCCGTTGACACCAAGGTCTCTAAGAGATAACTCCTGAAGCTTTATAAAGACTCTTGGCTACCTTACATATGTCCATCCCTACGCATGGACTCAGTGGTGGCTGCTCACAAGACTACTGGTCATGGTGGTATATAGAAGATGTTAGCCCTGTTACAGTAGCACTGCTTCTAGGAAGGAATGCACACTGATTTAGTAGATATGCTAGCCACCTGTCATGACTGCAACATTGAGAGACCTAAGGTTGCCAAGTTCCAACACAGACTTGTACACCCTGGGTTTGCCTTCCACACGGTAGCCATTGATGTAGTGGGCCCTCTGCCAGTTACCAACAGTTGCAAAAAGTTCATCATTGTGGCTGTTGATCATCTGACTAAATGGGTAGAGGTCAAAGAAATTCCCAACCAATCTTCACTGGTGACAGCCACATTCATCCTGGAGAATATCATATACAAACATGGTTGCCCCCAGATTCTGCTGACGGACAATGATACCAATTTCACCAGTCATATCATCCCCCACCTCAACCAACTTATGGGAATTTGTGGGACATTATCCACCCCTTATCATCCACAGACAAATGGCATGGTAGAGTGCACTAATGGGAGCCTGGTTCAGATAATCCAGAAGCTCAGTCACCCACATGAGACTGAATGGGATACCTTCCTTCCTGCGGCCACCTTTGCATATAACATTGGGTACTATTGTGCCACTAGCAAGCTGCCCTTCCAACTGTTCTATGGACGGCAACCAGGACTTCCCCCTTTAATATATTCCTTGGTAAAGCCCATCCTGGCTATGTTCCCAGAGGCATACCTCAACAAGCTTATTCAACCCCTTATTTGCTTGCAATCAGAGGCCTACACCGTAAAATTAAACCATAAGTTGTAGGACCTAGAACAAGTTGCATTCAAAAGCCCTGCCCTACCCACCTACCTAGTAGAAGACTCAGTCTACTTCTTCAGCAATAGAGGTTATGGGCGTGAATCCAAACTTGCTTCCCTTTGGAAAGGCCCAGTTCAAGTTATCCAGAATACTGGCCCTGACTCCTACACCCTTAAGGAGCCCCATTCTGGACAATTGATCACTAGAGTACACGCTCAGTATATGAGTGCTGCTCCTAGTGACCAAGAGTAAGCCCCAATGAGGACAATAACCCAAAAAAACAAAAGCCTGATTAAAAAATTCTATGGGTTGATGTCCTGTTTGCTATAGTGATTCATCAAAGTATGAGGAATAAGAATGAAAGAACAAAGCGTTTATTGTAGACTGACAAGACTCTTTCAATAATGCACCAACTGTTCTACTACCTGAATGGCAGCCAGGAAACACAACTGGTTGCCTACAGATCCACAAAGCCAAAGACCAAGGATTGGGCAACAAACCCCCACCAAACAAGACATGTGATTGACCCCAACACCATAGCTGCCATCTTGAGACGCCAAGCCAGTTTTAACCCTGTTGTCTAATCCAATGGAGGGAAATGTTGCAGATCCTGAATGGATTAGACAATAAGTTGTCCACTCAGGGATTGAGCGACGTAACAATTGTGTGATTGCTTTTTGCTCAACATAGTTTTAACAAGGTTAATTATGTTAAAAACACCCTAAAAAGGGGTGCTTGAAGCGTCTTTCTAATGTGCTTTAGGTGCAGGCTTTACTTCCAAGGTTATAAATAGGACAATATAGATATTACCACTTGCCTTCATTAGGAAAGCCGCGTGAAACTGGTTGTTCTCTCATGTGGCTCTTTCTAATGTGCCTTTTCACTCTCCTTCCTTAGAAAGGTCCTTCTGTCTGTGCCTTCTTTCCCCTGGTAAATTCCCCCGCCTCCTACTATATAACTGCAGCACTATCATAATAAATACCAGTTTTATCATTATATCCTTATATTCTTCTGTCCTATCAAAGGCTGTAACTATAACATCTACAGGTATAGTATTAAGAATTAGGATCCTAACTGTTTGTAGAAAATAGCACCCTTTACTGCTACAAATACGGCACCTATTGGTAATAATTCTGTAAGCTTTTTAGTCCAACTTTACAAGGTAATAATAATTTAATGGGTTAATAAATTAATGTTTATTACCATTAATTAGCTGATTTTCTTTGCTGTGACAACTTTGCATTTTCTGTTATTTACGCACTAGTATCTAATTGGTTGGCTTCACATCCATTTTCACAGGCAATAGGAAACATGGTTGCCACCCCAAGACCGGATGCTGTTGGGGTGGCAGCCAAGTTTCCAATTGCCTGTGCAATTGGATGTGAAGCCAACCAATTGGATACTAGTGTGTAAATATCAGAAAATGCACAATTGTCACAGCAAAGAAAATCAGCCAATTAATGGTAACAAACATAAATTTATTAAACCATTACATTATTATTACCTTGCAAAATCCAACTAAAAAGTTTACAGGATTATTACCAATAGGTAAATATAAAGGCTGTAAAATTGACTATGTATCAATATTTGTACTAAGCGTTAATGGCTCTCTAATATAAACACAGTCTATTTATATAAATTATAATGAAAAAAGCCATTTTTACAATAAATTTTTTTATACAGAATGCATTGAGCTATGCACATAATATCTAAATATCAGGCTTTGTGCATGCCTGCAATATTCTAATTTAATCTATACATTTGTGGTTCTTAATTTATTATTGATATGAAAAATATTCATGTGTTGAAGGTAGTACTATAAAGTCCATTTTTTGATCTAATTCAAACAAAATGTCAAATATCTACAACTTGATAAATGAATTAGAAGCACACCTGAAAAAGGTTGTTGAAATAGAAAAAAATATCAGGTAAATAGTAACAGGAAAGCTGGATAATGGGGGCCAGACACTGATCCAGCCAAAGGAAGATGCTCTGGATAAACTGGGAAATATTATAGATGAAAAGAACAAAGAAGTGTTACTTAATCTACAGGGAACAATCTTATCAAGTCTGAAGTTTAATGATGCAGCCTAAAATTTGTGAGAGTTCTGGCAAGGGGCCAAAGAAAAGAATAAGAAAATCAAACTGATTGAAGGAACTGAAATCTCAAAGGAAATTGATACTAATGAAGAGGAAACTAATCAAATGGAAACAGATGAAAACAAAGAAGAATCAAGAAACAGAAGCTCCACAAGAAACAATGAAATTTATCAAATAAATATCAAGAGGAAGTATAAGTAGCACAGAAAATAAGGAAGATCAAGCCCAGGAAATCAAATGAAGAGCAGCCAACACTCATAAAGTTTGCTGAAGGGGTGCCTGTGGCTGAGGGAGCCGCAGGGGAAACAATTAGTAAGTTTTTTATGTTTTACTTATATTTACTTTAGTTATAACTAGGAATGAGGACAAGGTTTCTGAAGTGGCAGCCTTTTTGCCCAGTTGGTTTTACAGGGGTTACCAATCACTAGTAGCCCCTGTAAAGCAAATAAATAAAAATGAAATAAATAAAATAATTCAAATGAGCATGAATAATTTTTCAAATATTAAAGCAAAAACTAAGGAATATTTCCCACCTGCAGGGTGTGTGAGAGAGAGGGGCTAAACTAACTAAGTTTGGCTCCCATCCAGGCAAAACAAACAACCAGGATGCTGCCCAGTGAAGAAATGGGACAGCCGCTCAAAGGGGGGACCACAGAGAGGACCCAGGGGATAGCTGAGGAAAATACACATTCAATTTCATCAGCACTAGGCCTGTAAGCAACCAGGGAGCACAGGTGGAAGCAGGAGGGGACTTCACAGGCACTTGGAGAGGTTCCAAGCCACTCTTCTCTAGACTAAGGGGGGAGGTGCCAATGTCCCCTTACCCACAAGAACAGGCGGGGCATGATCCACAACCTTCAATTCCAGGTCATCGCAAGTCAGGCTCTTGGCCACGGCCTCTCCAGAGAACAGGAGGCCACCGGGGAGATTCAAGAGGGTGTAAGGATCCTCACCCACAAGCCGCGCAGAAGAGGAGATTTTGACCACAAATTGGGTGAGGTTGTCCACAAACGCAACAGGAACAGAGCCAAGAAAAATACCACAAACTTCAGCACTGGTAGTATCATAGTTGAATTCTCCATAAAATTTGGGCAAGGTAGGAGGATTTGTTGTAGGTTAAAACAATAAAATTTAGCTAAACAGGGGAACCCACAAACAAGAAACCAGGCAGGAAATAGCAGGAAGGTCTTGTGCTGCTTGGTGATGATCTCAGGTGTCTTTTTAAACAAAGCAAAAGCAAAAGGGGGTTCAAACAAAGAGATTAAAGAAAAAATCAACATAAAAGTAGGTTTAATAATGAATTTCACTAAAACTTTTAAACTCAAGTGTAAGCTTTGAAAACAAAAGCAAAAACAAGGACAGCTATATGCTAGAGCTTGTTTCAGGAGTCCCAGAAGAAGGACCAGGTTTGAAACAGGTTGGCAAAAGGTAAGGTTTAAAAAGAAGACTAAAACTTTAAAATCTCTAGGCAATAGGAACTCAAACAGAGGTCCAATCAAACTATGAATTTTTAAAACAAGTGCAACAAACCTAAACTTTGTTAAATTAGAGAATTGACAAGCAGGGGACTCAAAGTCCCCTGGCATTGTTAAAAGGGATGGGTTGGCAGGCAGTAATCACTTGACCTCAAGTGTTACATCTGATTTTCTAAGGGAGAAAATTTGCTAGCCAGGGCCAGGGGGGCTGGAGGGTTTCAAGGTAATTTCTGCGGCTCCACCTGATTGGCTGGATGATATCCCAACCATTTCAGATTCAGGTGACTTTGAGACCATTGATGTGTTGTCTTTTGATTGGGTGTTCCTGATTGTTTTTAAAAGAGGGCAACACCATGCTAACAAATAGTCCAAATTGGTCAGTGTTTCCTCCCAAGCCAGGACAACCAAAGCCAGGGGATCCGCAGGGTAAGCCAGGAAAAATCTCTCATCAACAGTATGAGCTAAATCTCCTAGGGAATCAAGTGGCTTAGCCATGATTTTTGGGCCTTTTTTGGTGCAGCAGGAAAAATGGTTTGATCCAAGGCCAAAGGAGGCAGTGGATTTACAGGGTGCTTGCCGTGGATTAGGGAAGCATATGAAATAGGAGCAAATATTAATTTCACAGAGATGACTGAAATTTGCGGGAATATCAAGATAAACTTTGATGAATATATTTATGAAAGTATTCAACAATTTCCCTTTTCAAACATAAATGAATATGAAAAAAGTCTAATAAAAACAGACTTTCAAATAGGAACTGAATATCTTAAATCTGAAATTTTCAACAAAGTGTTCAAAGTATTATCAAATAAAGTCGGGGACACAGTCCTTGTGAATATGTTTAAACCTTTATTTATTTTGTTTGCTGAGGCATGGGGGCAGATACAAGTTGGGCGCCCTCTGGAACCATATTAAAGTTCAGCCAAACGTCCTACATCAACAGATTAATAAAATATATAAAAAATTATGCATGTTCTCCAAAAAATATACCTTGCAAAGAATTCATGTTGCAACATACTTAGAAATCCTATTACATTGCATATTAAAAACAAACGTTAAAAAGTTAGAGGATGTACCAATACAACTTGACATATGCCAATTAGCATTAGAACGCCAGAAGACACTGCGGGGGTATAAGACAGTTGAGCACGTCCTGTACAACTCCTTTGCATTGGCATTGTTGTATGGTTACTATGTGTCTCCTGAAAAGAACCTATTAGTTGATTTGCTTATCCAATTGCCTTTTATTAAGCGCTCAGCAACCACTGGGGTGCAGATTGCCACCCCTCTTGCAATTGCATCCAAGGTTGTCCACCACGTACAGAAGAGTATGTGGATCCAATTAAACACATTAGCAGAAAATTTGATTTTGGGGTATAATTCCCCGGAATAATTGCATTCCTTTTGCAATTTGCATCCCCCTGATAAATTATCTTCCCTTGAAATTTAACTTTTATTTTTCTTTTTTTAGTTTATTTTTATCTTAATAGTAATATATCTAAATATATTATAATACAGTAGTTATAGTAAGCAAACACGTGAAATAATACAGTAGTTTTAGAAGCTATGGCAACAACCAAAAATACCTCAGATTTAAACAAAATGGTTTCAGATTTAAACAAAATACAACTATCAGGTTAAAATATACACTCTGTTAATAGGGATTTTTGGTGTTAATGGACAAAATGAGTCAACACAGCAACAAAAGGCTCACACACAAAGCAAAACCATTCAAAATACAATCCAAAATATATTGATTCACAAACAAAATGGTGTGAGTTGACTTTCAGTGTACATATGTTTACTATGTGAATTGGTGACAAAATACACCCAAGCAAGGTGAGTCAAAACTCAAACCAAAAACAAAACACAATAGCAACTCACTATGTAAACAAAATAACTCACACAATGTGTGCAATAGATTGTAATCATGAATGATACCAAGGTATCTAAAATAAGATACACAATCTGAAACATAAATTTTAAAAATATTGTGTTGGGTGCTTAATTTGGTGGAAAATCTGGGAAAATGGGTGGAAATTATTTCATGTATTCTAAAATGGGTGTTGTAAAACCAGAAACAACTAATTAAGAAATAAAAATTCTATAATTGGGATATTGGGTGGGAAAAATATTAATTGAATATCCATATTCAGATAAAAGCAAAAATTAAAATTAGGGAGTAACTTAATTTAATTTTATTTACTATTTTACTAAATTGTAAAATGGAAAAAACACAGCAACAGAGTACCATTGCACCTGTTGTGCGCCGCAGTCACGGTTGCCCCTGCGGGTCAAAGAACAGAGTTAGTGCAACCCAAGTGCCTACTCAAGAAGGAAACAGGAGAGGAGAGCTCAATAGTGATGCTGCACTGACACAGCCGGTTTGAGGAGCACAAGCTGCTAGGGTGTGGAGCATAAACCCTTGGGTCCTCAAGCTGACCCAAAAGCCCATCAAGGTTACCTTCACCAAGAAAGTTAGAAACAAGGAGGTAGAACTTACTTCATATGTGTTTGACATTGTGTACTGACAAGAGTTGGTCCTGTCAGCCATGCTGGAGAAGGTGAAGCCTGTACTTGATACTAGCTACAAGCCCTACATCAGTGATGGCAATCAGGAAGAGGACAAGGAGCCTGAGTTCTTCAAAACTGATGAGGGACAGTTGGTGCTAAAGAAAGTTGCAGCCTTCTACAACAAGGTACCCATGCCTTGCAAGCCAGTCCCTGAGCAGGATCCCAATTCAACTACTCCCGCTAAGCCCGCCCAGAAGCACATCCCTGACATCAAACTCATCATCCTGCTTAAGCTAATGTGTGAATCTGGTGACTAAAAGGCGGCTGCGGCCATTGTTAGAGTGGATCCCAAGTACGCCAGCAAGACCTTCCACAAGTTCATCAATACTGGCCAAGTCCTTGCCGCAGAGAAATCCTTGCGTGTTTCTACCATGCTCACCAAGGAGCAAAAATGGGCAATCTGCCAGTGGATAACCCAGGACTGTCATCTTGAACTGGCAAATATACAGGCCATGGTCAAATATACTTTTGGGGTTGAGGCCTCAATTTTCTTTTACTACCATCTGGTCAAGGGAATGTGCTTTTCCTGGAAAAAGCTTGGGGTATCCTCATACAATCATATTAGCCCAGCCAATGTTGAGACCCAGAAAAAATACACAGAGGCATACACTTCCCTCAAAGCCAAGGGAACAGTAAAATTCTACTACATTGATGAATCATCATTTGCCTTTTCAATGTGCAATGGGTATGATTATTTCCCTAAAGGCTCAAATGACAGGATGGCTTGGTGTGCTGCAGTCTGCGCTACAGCCTATTTGATGGTGGTTCTCCTTGGTCCTAAGGGAGTCAAGCTGTACCAAATGATATTGGGATCTCACAATAGCCGGACCTTCCTATCATTTCTCCAATTGGTCCAGGAGCACCTGAGGCGCACAAGCTCGGGCTTCACCAATAAATTGTGCTGGACAATGTTGGTCTCCATAAGGTGGCTGATATTCTTGAGGAATTCCCAATGATTGACACTAGCATTGCAGTGGGCCCCCAGCAATTGACCACAGCAAATTTTTGCCTTCTCTTCCTCTCTGCCTATTTGCCCTTCCTAAATCCCATCAAGGAAGACTTTGGGTGGCTCAAGCAAGTTGTCAAGCAAGGAACCCCAACTGGGACCAAAGACCTGTTTGACTTGCTGTAGGCCAGTATCCACACCCTCCCAGCTGAGACTGTGGCCAAATTATATGGCCACGCTGATTTGTTCATCCCCGCATTCCTAGCCAAACAACCAATCAATTAAAGGCTTAGTGTGTCCAACTTTTTTTATATTCTCTAATCTACTTTTTAAGATTTATCAATTAACATTTTATATTTAGAAGCTTCTAAGCCCACAATCACATTTGACAAGACCATCAATGAATTTAAGTTATTTATTTGTTTTATTTTTTATTTTTTATTATGACATCCAAGGTTATCCCAAACACTCAATACTGGATTACGCAAATATATTTATATCACTTTTGTCAAATAAATATAAAAATCAAATTAAAAAAATTAAATGTAAAATGTACAAATTAGAATATATTTTATTAATGTATAATTTTATGCTTTTATGAAAACTGTTTCCGCAATATATTTTGCAAATCTTGTTTTAGCAAACAAGAATTAAAAAAGATATTTATATTAAAAATAATCTAGAGTATAAAGATGTTTATTGATATAGAGAAAAAATTAAGAGTGCCTATAATGGGTTTGGCAGTATGTACCCATCCCGCAATGGAGGTGGTGCACAACCTCCACTGCCACACTGTGGACATGGATACACCATGATTAAAGTATTATTGGCAGCTATTAAAAGGGGGTGGGGTCAGGTGGGAATGGAGGAGAAGCTTCTCTGGCGGGGCTGCAAACCCAAAGATGCCATCCAGGACCAGGGAGTCCTGGATAACGTGGTCCACCAAGTTATATCTGGGGGGACCTTCTTCCCATCCAGGGAGAGCCTGGCCTTGTAGATCCCAAGAAGGACCCCGTCCAGGTCCTCTACAGACGTGTCCATCCCAAAGTAGAATAGGAATCTCAGGTAAACAATAAGATGAAGCCTTTGCCCAGCAAAGGCTTCAGTAAACTTGCAAAAAAATTTATATACTGTGCTGATCTTCTTTTCATGCTTTGTCTTTGCAAAGGTCAGCTCCATTGCTTGTGGGACCCCCGTCTTGTTGGCACTCCAGGCCAGCCTGAAGTCAGCAAGGAGGATTTTGGTCTTCTTCACAGGTGTTGCATCTGCAACAGCCAGTTTTCCTTCCAGGCGCCCAAAGTTTTCCAAGAGGTAAAAGATGGTATGCTCTACCAGAAAGCAGAAGCAAGCAGCTGCATGGGCCTGGCCCATCTCCGGTACATTCTTGAATGGGAGCGTCTCCAGGACGTCCCAAACAAGCTCAATGGATTTTACATAGTAAACTCCACTGAGGACCACTGGGTCAAAGCAGACCAGTTGGGCATCCTTGTAGGCAGTAACTGCTCACTCAGATGCCCCCTCACCATGCAAAAGCCCAGCTAGTGTGTTCCTTGTCATCAGAAAGGTACCATGGACCCTGTCTTTGAGCTCCTGCAAGACAGGGGGGACAGATAGAGCTGTTTGGCCACATGATTGGCATAGTTGGCATAAAACGTGGCAGGGACAAAAGGAACCAGGACCCAGCAGAGTTTGCTGTCAATGTTTTCTACCAAAAAAAGGTAAATATTTTGAAATTTTTATTAATTATAAGTTTTTATGTACCTTTGCAGGTTTCCTCTTTGCCTGCAGCTTCAGCAGGCTTTGCCATTCTTGGCGCAAGCAGTTACACGGGCAATTCTTTATCCTCTGTCCTTGCCTGCTTGGTAGGTTTTAGGTGGGCATACATTTCAGGGTCATCTGTCCAGACAGACGGCGCAGAGAGGGCAAAGGACTTGAATTGCAAGCCCTTGATCACTGTTTTTTTAATGTTGAGCAGGAACTCAATGGTCTGCTCTGATGTGTCAGGCATTTTGGTCATTAATGCCTTGGATGTCACCCTGTCAAGTTTCTTGCCTTTGAGGATGGTGATCTTGACTTTTGCTTTTACCTTGTGCTCAATTTCTTTGATCTCCGCAACTGCATAGTCAAGATCCTTCAAAAGCTTCTCCAATTCTCTCATTGATTTTTGTTAACCTTTCCATATGTTTTTATAGCTTTCATCCCAATAAAATCTATATTATTCTGATACTATTGCCTCTTTGTTTATCCCTGTTTGTTTTCACATTACTCCAATATCCCATTTTCCCCTATTGTGTATATGTTTTACGCCCATCTTGATATGTGTTGTTTGCTTTGTGTTGGTATTGTTTCCTTAATTGCCATATTATTTTTGGCGCTTTGCACAGCCCCTTGTGAAAATAAAGTCAACAATTGTGTTTGGGATCTAGATACATGACATAGTAAATATATGATTTCATAGAAATAAGCTGAACATAAAGAATAAAGCCAACTATAAACAAAGAGAACATGGACAATTGAAATTCAAAATAAAGATAATATAAATAGAAAATGTTTGGCAACAGGGGGTTTATTGGGGCAGAAAAGAGTGATGCCTAGTAGGCAGAATAGCGCAGGAAGGAAGACAAAGAGGTAGTGCTGGCCTGGGAGGTCTGGGATTGGGTGGATGGGGCTGGAAGGTTGGGGGTGGGGGTAGGGGTAGAAGGATTGTGTGTGATAGCTGCCATATAATGCTTGTTATATTCCTCATCTGTCATTGGCTGGATGGGCTGGTAGGTGGCTATGGCACAGGGTGGGAGGTGTTTATCCTTATGTGATTGGTTGCCCATGTTCACTTGAAGACAATTTTGTCAAACAAGTCAACCACCATTTGGTGACCAAAGAGAGAATTGTGGTCAAGGACCCCAAGATAGAGGTTGTTGAAAGCCTGAGGGCGGCGCTCTCAGAGT
This sequence comes from Entomophthora muscae, assembly GCA_014839935.2. Taxonomy (NCBI): domain Eukaryota; kingdom Fungi; phylum Entomophthoromycota; class Entomophthoromycetes; order Entomophthorales; family Entomophthoraceae; genus Entomophthora; species Entomophthora muscae. The sequence goes on along the minus strand of QTSX02000304.1, from coordinate 16,072 downwards.
GTATCTCCAATATTAAAGAACATAACATCAGCCAGATGGATGTCAGCATGACCAGCTGGGTACACAGAGGCCTGGTGCCCGTGTTTCTGGATGGCCTCAAGGGAGGTGGAGCTACCCTCCATCTGGTGGCTCAAGAAAACCTGATGCTTGGAATTTGAGTCATCTCAGGAGTTGAGTAATCAACCAAGGATGTGGCTGTACAAGTAGCCATTGGTAAAATCTGGGCTTGTCCAATAGTAGACAAAACCCTTGGCTGAAACAGCCAGAAATGCACCAATGAATGTCCTCTTCTTGACCTTCTTCCTTCTATTCTTGGCAGCAGCTTTTAACTTGCTCACCAAAATTGTCAAACATAATTGATAGCTTATAGTAAGAGATGAACATGACGTCATCTGTTAGACTGGTCAAGCAATGAACCAGGGTTGTTTTGATGGCAGTGTCATACGGGGAATCCTCAGTGCCATCCCATTGGTTGCTGTTAAAATTGGTAAGAACTTGTATCAAAGCCACCTTCTCATACATCCAGAGCTGCACCATGCGCTCAGACACCCAAATGCCATGGTGCGCAAGTTGCTTCTGGACCTGGGTCAAGGGAAGCTTGGGATCCTGCTGGAGGAGGTCAAGCATGATTGGGTATGCCTCAGATATTTGTGACTTGGGGGCCTTCTTGGGCTTCTTGGCTGTCCCAATCAGATTCCCCCTGCTCATCAGCTAGTTGAATTCCTGCGTGACAGTAGCTTGGGTAAATTGCAACTGGGCAGCAATCTGTTCCCAGAGCAAACCCTGTAGATTTAGTGCCACAATTTCCTGAAGAATTTGGCCGGTGATTATTTGTTGCTTGGGGCGCTAGGCCGGGGGAGCTGAAGCCTGATTGGCTGTAGGGGGCAGGTTGGCTGGTGGCAGGAAGTTGTTCCACATCAAGGTTTCCATCCTGATTGGTTGGTTGACAGGCAGCTTGTGCAGGGGTGGGTATGGGAGCAGTGTAAAGTCACTTCCCCCTTTAGCCCTGGATAGGACAATCTTCCTGCGCCGCACAAAAAAATCTGCTCAGAAACCGGCCAAGCCTCTCAATTCCCTTGAAGATTTAGCCCACACAATCAATGAGAGATTTGTGTTGGCATACCCTTCCCAAGTGGTAAATAATAGCGCTTTGAATTCTGTCCCCACTTGGGAGGAATCCCTAATTAATTTAGACTATATTCTGGCTTGGGCTCAACCACATTTGAAATTAATTAAGTCCAAACAACCAGGTCGCGCTACTGCTAAACCATTAAATTCCAATCCAACTGGATTGAATGCTGATTTAAATCACTCCAGTAATGCCAGCCAATCAGAGTTGAAGCCAGAAATTATTGCAAACCCCTCCAACTCAATGGATAAGCCCTTGCAAAATTTCTCTTATTCCCAATCAGACCCATTTCCTGGGTCAGGTGACCTTTCAAATTTGAAGCCTGTCTCTTAAAGCAAGACAGGGAACTTTTGGTCACCTGCTTGCTCATTCTTATAATTAAAGTTTGAACCTTTTTTCACTTAGGAATTTTGGTTATCTTGGGTCCCTTACTTGGCCCCTTTTGATCATCTAAAGTGTTAGTATTGGGTTTCTTTATCCTTACATACTTCCCTTTCATTTGGGCTTTCTTGCCGCTCTTTGAAGTCTTTAAAGACGTTGTTAACGTCAATTTTGAAGCTTATTGCTTTTTCTTTGAAGGAAACTCTTTGATTTTTAAAATTAGTAGTGAAATTAGTGTCAAAACCGCAGGTTCAACCCGCCAGCAAGGTTCCATCCAAGCAGGTTTGCGACCCGCAATCCAATTATCTGGTCACTCAAAGCCAGACTAGGAAATCAACTCAAATTACCAAATCTGACAACATGAACAGATGATGATCCCTTATGGTGAATACCTTGTTTTGGCGCTTGACTCATTACCAGGATCAAGCCACCCCCTTCTTCCATCCAGCCGTGTGATCACCAATCATGTTCCTGTTATCCTTGATTCACATGCACTATATAATCACTATCTCACAATAAAGATTATTATCTATCTTCTAAATATTTTCCCCATATAACTCTGCTAAAACAGCACAGTTACAACATTGGTAGCACAGGTAGGTTATCCATCCTACCTTATCTTGAAAAAATTCTGCCTGTTGCCCGCACACGCCACGGCCAACAAATCCTTGAAAGAATCATGTCTGGCCTCCTTCCTGACTGGACTCTGTACACTCCTGGTACCGCCATACCTGATGGTTTTGTCCTATACCATAACACGGTAATCCCACTACCCGCCTTCAACGCCATGTCTACACAAGGCTTCTTTCAGGCTCCCTCATCAATGCCGCAACCAGCCAACAAAACCACCATGCCTGCCTACGTAGCGCAAAGACTACAGAGCGCCGCCTTGGAACCTTTTGCCGGGGCCAACAACAACAACGCCGCCGCATGGATCCAGTCTGCCCAGAGCAAGATAGCGCAGATGGAATGCCCACAGCAATTTTGGACTGCAGAAATCTCCATTTTCCTGACCCATGAACAGCCACCTGGTGCAGCAAGTGGCATGAGGAGCACACCAACAAGAACTGGGATACCTTTAAGCAAGACTTCTTGGCAAGATTTGTGCTTAAAGATACAGCGCTCATGATCATCTGCCAAGTAAAGAACCTGACCCAGACAGGCACTGTAAAGGAACTCACCTGCGCCTACAAGGAACTCTGTCTTTGTGCACCATCCAACATGGCCTTTAACACCCCAGCCACACACCTCATGTACTACAACGCTCTTAAATTGCATGTGATGAGGCATGTGAACCTGGACCAGGTGACCAACCTGTAAAGCTTGTACCGTGAAGCAGAGAAAGCGGAGCAAACCTCTAACACACTTCATAAGGCACAAACTGGGAAACAAGAAAGACCCAAGGATTCCCATCCAGGCGGGCGCTCCTCTCAACCACCTCCTGGAGGCAACAGGAATAACGCCAACCATAAACCCATGGGTTCAAATGGGCATGGAAATGGAAACAATGGCCAGTCAAACTATACTCATTTCTGTGTCACCGCCACGCAAGGCAACCAAGATGAGGGAAAAGCCCGGAGAGAGCACTAAGCAAGCCAAGCTCTCCCCACGCAACTCCTGACTTGCCCAACAATGATTACCAACCCAAGGATGTGGACCAATGCCCAATGATCCAGGTGCCCTCAGAGGACCCAGTACTGTACACCATTGCCAGACATCCCAATAAATTCATGTTTTATCCTTTCCACTTTTGCAGTTACACAGGCTCAGCACTCCTGGACTTAGGCAAAGACCGAACCTTAGTCAACAGCAGCTTTGTGAATAAGTTCAAGCTGGCCACAAATACTTTGCGGATTAAAAATGTGGTCCTGGCTGATGAACACCACATTGCCGTGACAAAGGAAATTGCTCCCTTCTCTGTCATGCTTGAGAACATCCACTCCACCATCCAAGGTCCCGTCATTGACTTTCCTAAGTTTGACATTGTACTGGGACTGGACTGGTTACAGAAGAACAATCCTCACGTAGACTGGGCAACCTCAGTATTGACCATCAAGCGTGAGGGCGTCAACCACCAGATCTACCCTGACTCCCTGGACTAACTGCTACGCAACCAAATCTTTGTATGTATCACAGAGACCCAGGACAAAAAGAAAGACCTGAAGTCAATTGACTGGGACTCCTGCCAGCACAAAATCATACACTTCAAAGACCACCAGGATACCTCCACTCGTCAGGACTGTGATATTGTGGCCCGCCATCCAGAAATATTTAAAGAGGCATTACCTGGGCTGCCCCCTGAGAAGCATATTCAGCACTCCATCAAACTCAAGGGGGCTGTACCCAAGGCGTGCCCCATCTACAGGCTGACCCCAAATGAGAATGATGCCTTATGCGCCTACCTCAATAAGGCATAGTAAAAAGGACTTATACACCCCTCACAGTCTCCTTTTGAGGCTGCTGTATTCTTTGTGGCCAAAAAGAACGGTACCTTACGCCTGGTCACAGACTACTGCGCCCTAAACAAAGTTACCATTAAGAACTGTTACCCACTGCCACTGATTGACAACCTCTTCAATGCCTTGGGAGGAGCCACAGTCTTCTCCTAGATTGATCTAACTGCAGGCTACAACCAGATTTGCATTAAGGAGGAAGACATCCCCAAAACAGCCTTCTGCACTAAATACGGCTCCTACAAATGAGTGGTACTCAACTTTGGCATGACCAATGCCCCGTCCACCTTTGTGACCTTCATGAACAAAGTTTTTTCACCCCACATAGGCAAGCATGCCCTAGTGTACCTAAATGAGATTATTGTTTACAGCCCCTTGGTGGAACAACACCACAAAGACCTGGAGGCAGTCTTTACAACCTTGGCACAACACAAACTGTTGTCCAAGCCCTCCAAGTGCCAGTTCTTCTGTGAGCAACTACCCTTCTTGGGACACATAGTCTCAAAGGACGGCATCAAACCAAACAGTCAAAAGATACAAGCCATCTGCAAGATGCCACCACCCAAGGATAAGTCAGAACTCCGCACCTTCTTGGGAACGGTGGCCTATGTACACCGTTTTATACCTGACTGTAGCATTTTGACTGCCCCTTATCCGCCATAACAGGCGCCAAGTCCAAGTTCATGTGGACCCCCCAATGTGACCTCTGTTTTAGACGCCTCAAGGAGAAGCTCACAACAGCTCCCATCCTACAATACCCCAAACGTGATGGGGAATACCAAATGGAAACTGACGCCTCAGATGCATCCATTGAGGGAGTACTACAAGTCAAAAATAGTGAAGGTGACTTCCTACCTGTAGCCTACAAATTGCAGAAATTGACAGATAGCAAGTGGCAATACCCTATCCAAGACAAGGAACTGCTGGCTATTGTGCACTACCTAGTCACATGGCGTTGCTACCTAGAACGCCAGGAAGAATTCACATCATTAACCAATCACAAGTCACTCATCTATTTCAAGACTCAAGCAAATCTATCACACCGCCAAGCGCAGTGGATGGAACTATTGGAGAGATTTAACATGCTCATCCAGTACAAGCCTGGGGCCAAGCTTGCCATGGCAGACGCCCTGTCCTGTCTGTATGTCTGTGCTTCAAGGGGAGAGAACAGGCTCAACCCAGACTGGCCGCTCTTAATGCTACAAACAAAGGACAAGGGGTTCCCCCTGGCACAACCAACATAACCAAAGAGACAGTCATCAAGAATGAACACCTCTTTGCTTACGTATACAGGACTCTTCACAGAAAGATGACTGACAGAAAAACCATTCCCTACATCCCCACACATCAGCAGGTTGACACTATCCTTTGCTATCACAGAGACCTTGGGCACACCAAGAGCAGAAATCTATACAAGTTTCTAAAACATAAAGCCTGGTGGCCAACCTTATACTGCAATGTCCAGGAAGTCTTAGACCAATGTGAGGTATGCAAAAAGTTTGCCAAAAGCAAAACCCCGCCAAAGTCAGTACTCCCCATTTGCAAACAACTACCTTTCAAAGTATGGGCTCCTGACATTGTTGGTCCCATGCCAGGAAAACACAACAACAAGAAATACATCATCACTGCCATTGACTTTGCAACAAGATGGCCAGTAGCCCAAGCAGTGAAGGCACACACAGGCAATGACGTTTGAAAATTTATTGGCAAAGAAATAATCAGCAAGTTTGGAAAGCCAGAACTCCTGATAACCGATGGAGGCAAAGAGTTGACCTCCAAAAATACCAATGTATATCTCACCAAGAATGGGGTCAAGCACACTGTGACACCACCTTACCACCCACAGGCCAATGGACGTATAGAGCAGCTCAATGGTAGCCTCATGCAAGCCTTAGCCAAACTCACCACCGGGAGACCTGAAGACTGGTATAAGCAGCTACCAACTGCGCTACTTGTGTGTCAAACCCAAGTGAAAAGATCCACCGGGAAGAGCCTGTTTGAACTGGTATACAGCACACAGCCAAATATCATCCAAGCATTGACAGAACCTAAACTGGAAATTCCCAGCAAAGTCCCTCTGCGCTTAGACCCTCAAGTAATAGAGGCTAACAGCGAGCAAACAGCCAAGGAAAATGAACTTCTACAAAAGACATTTGTTCCCATCCGCAATAGACATGAAGTTGGGGACAAAGTATGGGTCATGAATGTTGACAAAAGCAAGCTACAACCTGAAAAGGTGGGACCAGCAATCATTCCGAAGGTAAACAACAATAACACTTACCTTGTGCAAGTACTTGGCAAATGTAAGCAAGACAAGACCCTACACCATGATTGCCTACAACCCTGCAAAGCAAGACAGAAACAACAAGAAACCGCCCTGTCTGTCACAGAACAGCAACTAGTTCAATACGGCGCCTGGACTCCTGACAACCTCCCTGACAACCTACCCCCAGAGGAGGCTGACCTTCAGTTGGGGGGTGTCAAAACTGCAGGCTTGACCCGCCAGCAAGGTTCCATCCAAGCAGGTTTGCGACCCGCAATCTGATTATCCGGTCACTTGAAGCCAGACTAGGAAGTCAACTTGAATTACCAAATCCAACAACATGAATAGATGATGATCCCTTATGGTGGATACCTTGTTTTGACGCTTGACTCATTACCAGGATCAAGCCACCCCCTTCTTCTATCTAGCCATGTGATCACCAATCATGTTCCTGTTATCCTTGATTCACATGAACTATTTAATCACTATCTCAAAATAAAGATTATTATCTATCTTCTAAATTTTTTCCTGTGTAACTCTGCTAAAACAGCACAGTTACAACATTAGTATAATTACCTACTTTAATTTTGGTTTCATACACGGTTCACTTTTGCTTACAATTGGACTTCAGATACATCTTTTAAAGCTTTCATATACACTTTTGAACCAATTTGGTCTGCGGCCGTTGTTTTTTGTTCTTCTGCTACGCTTAAGAGACCTTCTGCTTGCCCTTGAGCCCTCTGCTCTGAGTTTAAGACTCAAAACACCAAGAAATATCTGCATTTTGTTGGGCTCTACTCTTAGACCCTAAAAATGTTGGTTTCTCTAGTCAAGTTTGCAATTTTTACCTTGGCACCGGCTCTGATAATGATTTGATCTACCTCTCCAGATCTTTGGGATCGTATTTCTGATTCTTTCCTCTGCGTTGGCACCAACCCCAATCAGTTCTTGGATATGTTCAAAGACATCCCTGCACACACTCATGACATATACGCCACTAGTGAGAATGTGGTGAGGAGCCTAACCTGTGACAACCTAGAGTTCCCTACCGTCAAGACAGCCTCTGCTACTCCCCCCAGTCTGGCCTACCCTAAGCTCTTCCCCTCTGAGGACCCACTTGTCCTGGTTTCAGAGGAAGGCTTGGGCACCCCAGAGCCCACTCCCAAACGTGCATCCTGATTGCTTAGCAGAATGGTTTTGATGGGTTTGGACTCCTACTTTCCCTGGGTGTCTGCTGCATCCTCCCTATAGACGCCCCTTTGAGTGACCATGCCAGTCCTGTACTGGATGGCGTCCTGGTGGATCTTCCCTCCAGGATGGGAGCCAAACTTAGTCAGTTTAGCCCCCCTCTCTCACAAGCAGTGGCAGAGCTAGACACTAAATGACTATTGAACAAGTCAAATCCATATGGGTTGGGGGTCAGTAACAGGTCAGCTTCCTTTTTACCTGCCTCAAAGGCTTGGGGTGTAAGCAGGTGTTTCCACATTCTGAGCCTTGCTTCCATTGAAGCTGGCTTGGCTGATGGTGCCGTCAAAAATGTTGCTGTTGAAAACCATATTGAACTAAAACCTAGGATAAAATCATTAAAAGTAGAAAATTTAATGATTTATTTTTATTGTAATCTTGAGTCCAAATTTGGAAGGTTTTCAAAACTATTTCATAAAAATCAGGAGCCATTAAAATGAATTAAATGCCTCTGTTCCTAAATTAGATAGCTGTTGATTGGCTGTTATACTGTTATTTTTCTATTTTAGGCTGCTCATACTACACATCTTGTGTGACTTCATTTTTTTTGTGCTTGTGGAATCTTGCTTCTAGATTGCTCCAATTTTGTTTCATTTTAGTCCTTCTGTTGGTGCCTCATATGAATCCTGATTGGATTATAATATACTCCAGAACAGCATCCATTCATCTCACTTGTTGTGTCAGTTCATTTTGTTTGTGGTTTGAACTACACTGCTTGATGTTTGATATAATTTTGTATAATGGGCTAGTGAAATTTCATTTTTTTGTTTGACAGTTCATTTATTAACTGAAATTTTTTAAATTAATTGAATTCTGAATCTTGAAGGGCTTGGATTTTGTTTAAATCTGAGGTATTTTTGGTTGTTGCCATAGCTTTTAAAACTACTGTAGTTTATGCTCTAAAATTCAATTTGAATTACCTTTACATATTGATTCAATTCAATTCCTGTCTGCTTCTGACTTAGGTGTTGCTTCTGCTGGTGTTAATATTTCATTAATACACGTCACTTACTGCTCAAAAGATGATTGATTGCTTTCTTCTTCCTTGCCGCTCTCAGATCCACTCAGTGCATATGAAATTAAGGCTCTGCAGTTGATCTGCTATGTTATTAAGCTGATAAACTGTTTAATTGTTCCCAATCTTGTTGCTGCTTCCTGGTGACTCTCTAATCAGTTTCTTTTCACATATATTATCATTAAGACAAAAATTGAGGCACAGATGAAACAGGTAATAATTTTAATCACTATTTTCATGAAATTCATTGTTAAATCCCCTCATATCCTAGGACCCTCTTAAATTGCTTCAGCCTAGTTTGAAGTATTTAAGTGAGCCATTTTTATCCTTCCTACTTGTTCTAACAATAAAGCTATTCCTTCTATTCTAAACTTGCCTAAACTTATCTCTGCACCCTTCTTTTGAAATCATGAAAGGAAGCCAATCCCTATTCTGGTTTCTAGTTCTTTTCCTTTCTGTGGTACTGGCCCTTGAAGACCCAACTCCCACCACAGACAGGCACAATTCTTCTTCTGATGACTCTCATCAGAAGAAGTTCCTGGCAAATGGTTGGTTCAAATATCCCTCAGGTCACTGGGGAAGAAAGTTCTGGTATAGCCAGTCCACAAATCCACCTCCACCAGTTGAACCTTTTTTGGTGAGACCAAATGCTTCCTTCTACCTATTATCTTATCTGGTGGGCTATTATTTGCTGGGTAGATTCAGTTCAATGATGGGCCGGTTTGCATTTCTAGAGCACTTTGATCACCTGGCTATGGTTACAATTCCTATTGGTTTGGGTATTGTAGGGCTCAACTTAGGGGCCTTGACTCATCAGATTGGGAAATTGTTCCCTCTCAAGTGGGTCCCTGACAGATTGGTTTGGAAGCAAGATCTTTGGGGAGGAAGGATTTGGAGTGCTTTTAAAAAGTTGCCACCAAATTGGGTGGCATTGCAAATTGACTGACCTTAAGAATATTGAAGAGGTCTTTGGTATCTTGTGAGAGGCCTTTCTTCACATTATTCTTGATCCAACCAAACACCTCCTTGATTGGATTCAGAAATGAAAGTAATAGGGCAGGAGGAAGAGGAGTCTCATTGGGGAGTCAGCCAGGCGGTGGCTAGCCAAATGGCTATTTTTATCTATTGGTGGGAACTCTGATACAGCCAAATCCACCTTGTGGAGCCTGACATTATCCAACACAACAATGTTGGTTGTGCCGCTGTAATTGATCCAAAGGTACTCCTTTATGGCTCAGAGAAAATCAAAAAATGTCCTGCTATTATGGGAACCCTTGATCATCTGATACTGGTCCAACCTGCGAGGACCAAGAAGCGCTACCATGGAATAAGTCTGAGAACGGACAGCTGCATAATGGGCTACACCCTCCTTGGACCCCTTCTTGACTCACCCATGCCTAGACCTGAGTGAGGAGGAAAACAACAATTCATCTATATAGAAGAACTGTACGTTACCAGTCTGCTTTAGAGCCAGATAGTTCTCAGCATAAATGTGTCAATCCTCAATGGTCTTCCCATTATTTCTGTTGTGCGGCAAAACTCCCAGTACTTTCCAGGAGTAGCCTTAATCAACCATTGTTTTGTAAACAAGGGTTTTGAAAACAGAAAGCCCAAACTCTGTGACAAGCATTGATTGGATAGCAAGTGAGTACAGGTGGCAATCCTTGGATACCCACTGCTTGATTGCATCAATATGCACAGATGATAGTAGTTTGAGCTGCTGCTTAGCTTTGATAGATTTGGCAATTTGACCAGTGTTGCCATATTTGTTGTTGAGGCCGCCAATATATCTGGTCGTGACATTAAATTGGGACGCAATATCCCGAACTGCCATTCCCCTGTTCAAGCAGTTGAGGAGATCTTCACACTCATTATCTGTCAACTGACACCGGCTCTTGACGGGTACCACGGCATCCTGGCTGGTAGGCTCAACACAGGGGATGGGGACCTTTATGTAGAAGGTGGGGTCACTCTTACTTGCAGTGGCGCTGTTAATGGTGGAATATGTCACAGGGGCAGATGGCTCCTCAGTTGTGGCCAATGGCTCATAGAACGTGTCAAAGACGCGGGGCATGCTGTGGCAACTCTTGGATCAAGAGTGCAAGGCTAGGTGACAACTGGGTACACGGTGGAGGTGTAAGTAACCTCAGTGTTCCCGGTGACCCTGGTATAAGAGACTTTTATGGCAGGCCTTGAGAACGGCTTCTGTCTAGGATTCAGGCTGTGTGATTGAGCTTGGGATGCAGGAGGTGATTGACTGGCAATGACGCCTTGGGAGGCCTGTGTGTTGGCATACTCCCCTTGAGTTGGGTCTGGGTCTATTATTGGACCCTCTGAGACGCCCTTGTGGACAGGCTGCCCTGCAGGCTGGTGCAGGAGCTGGTTGGGAATGCAGTTATTGGTCTATAAAAATAAAATAAAAAATGTATTTATTTGGATTTTTGATTTAGTTGTGAGCAGTTATTTTCTCTTGATTTAGCCTTGAATAGTAACAGAATTTCTATATCCGTGATTTGAAGTGCATAATATTATATACTTTCCAGGTTTGGATAATTTTAAAGTTTAATCAATTTTTATGTCTAAACATGGTTATTGAGATTGAAATTTTCATTTGATTTTAGTTGTGGTGGAGCTTCTTGATTTGGGTTGGTGTTTTCTAGTGTGCTTACTGTACATTAAATTTGGATTCCAGTTCCCACAATTACTATCTGAGTTTACTAATGGTATTCAAAAGTGATTTGAAGTTTGGTTCTTGGATTTGACAATCCTGCAATTCCAAAAAAAACATAGTAAACTTAATGAAAATGGTTGACGGATTTGAATGCTTCAAATCTGATTCCAGTTAATTCATTTTATCCATTGGAAATACACAGTTTGACTTAGACTTTGAAAAGTGTCTATGAGTTCCTGCATTTTTAAAAATTCAAAAAAAATACAAAGAATTCAATTTAATTAAAAAAAGGCTATCCCGCAAAAGTGATTCAAAATTTGGACCAAGGATTTGACAATCCCGCATTTTTACGTTTAGGTTCTGAATTTACAGTACAATTTATTGCACACAACAATTGAGTGGTTTTGTTTAAATGTTAAGTTGCTATTGTGTTTTGTTTTTGGTTTGAGTTTTGAATCATCATGTGTGAGTGTATTTTATCACCAATTTACATAATAAACATGTGTATACTGAAGGCAACTCACATCATTTTTTTGTGAATTCATGTATTTTGGTTTGTATTTTGAATAGTTTTTTTTGTTATGTGAGCACTTTGTTGCTGTGTTGACCCATTTTGTCCATTAACACCAAAATTCCTGTTAACAGAGTGTATATTTTACACTGATAGTTGTAATTTGCTTAAATCTGAAATCATTTTGTTTAAATCTGAAGTATTTTTGGTTGTTGTCATAGCTTTTAAAACTACTGTATCTAATAAATTTCTTCTTCTCCAAATCACTTTTTAAAGCTTTTTTTACAGTCACTTACTTATTAAAACTATCAACCATCACTAAGCCAACAGGACTATTTAATCTTTTAAAGGCACACTGATCAGAAAAATCAGTTTTTAGGTGTGCTTTACCTGGCACTTATGTGGCTAATAAACTCTTTTCTATTAGCATAAGAACCTTAGTTGTCTAGAGAACATTTTTTTATTTGGTTAAGTTAGGTCTTATCCTTTGATGAGTGATGTCTTTGTCTAATGTTATATCTTTACCCAGTAGCTTAGCCTAGAAATCATGGCTTTATGACAGAAAAACCATGTTTTTTGTGTTACAACTATATATCTACCCAATATTCTTGAAATAAAGTATCTTATCATTTATTAAATATTTACTTTTTGCACACTTTTACATTTTTACTAAAGTGATGAGAAGCAACTTGTGAGAAAGCTAGAAAGATAGGTTTAGAGAAAAAGAGTAATTTTATTGGATAATATTTTAGGCTTATATATTGTGTTTGATGTGGCAGAGACTCAATTTGAATTAAAGATTGAAGGTCAGGTGTGAGTAGGATTAGAATAGCTGGATACCTGGGTGGGTCATGAAATATTGGTTGACTGCTAATTCAGGAAAGTCAAACCTTTCATTAGAATGGTGCCAAACCAGGCAATCACTGGATGTTACTCGTGCCAGCAATGGCCAAAATACTCTTTGCATCTAGACTCTCAACAAAAGCTTGAAAATTAAGTCAAGAAGTAGTTCTAGCTGTGGGTGCTAAAACTGCCTCACAGCAATTAAATGTGTCAAAGTGCAAGTCCTTGGGTCTCATTCCGTTAAGTGACACACACTTAATTACTTCTTTTGTGGGGTAAAACAAAAACTCAAAGAGAAGTAGTTCTAGCTGAGTGCGAAGTGAAATATGAATACATCTGGTAATTAAATCCAGCCTACTTGAAAAACTGCACATTTAGAATGTTATCTTTCAATAGTTATGTCTTCAGGAGTCTATTAAAATGAGGACCCCACATTTCCCACCTCATTAAAAATAAATACCAATATTGAAACCCACTTTTTTGAATTGATACATTAACATCAGCTTCAATTTGTAACTGATGTTAGTTGATTTAAATACAGCTTTAATTTGAAACGGATTTGGTTGAATATGTGAAAATAGTTCAGCTGCAATTAGGTATGCTTCGGCTCAGCCTCAGCTAGCCTCCAGCTCTGGGCCACTACAGCCAAAAGGAATCACCTTTTATTTAGACATTTAAAATAAATTTTAAAAGGCTTGGCCTAGAGCCAAAACTGGCCGCAGCTGCCTGAGGCTTGGCCGAAGCAGTCCAGTCCTAGCTGCAATTAAGATATCAATTTTACTGGATCTGATACGAGTTGTCGCTCATCAATTGGTTAACATATGGCGTGGGATCTGAAATCGTATTTAAAAGTGGTCTAGATTAGGCCTATTCAACCAATCACTAGTTATTTAGTAGATTTAAAAAGTTACATAAATATCTATTAAGTTAACACTACAGACCTATCACAAAAGTAGGGATGCTTCGGCTCAGCCCCGGCCAGCTTTCGGCTCTGGGCAGGTACAATCAAAACGGAAATAATCATATTTAAATATTTTTAAATAAATCTTTGTTATGAGTGACTCAGAGCTAGAAACTGGCCGCGGCTGCCCGGGGCTTGGCCGAAGCAGCCCTACACAGAAGTGATTTTTTAGACGAAAGTTAGATGAATTGCTTGAAAGAATTTTGAAAAGCAAATTCGAGGTATATAGTACCAAGCTCTCAACTTAATCATTCGCCTTTCTCAACCCTTGGAGTTATTCAACTGAACTCCCAGTTATAATCCGGGAGGAAAGGTCCTGAGTGTAAAGCTAAAATACCTTAGCGACTCAGTAATGAACTGTAAAAGCCCCTTCCCGCGTTAACCCCAGAAGCCAAAACAATATCCACGGCCACTTTCTGTTTTCAATTATGGCTTGTTTAGCCATAAACACTGTTGCTCTTTGGTAAGTTTTACAGCGTAATTTTAATTTTTACTGATGAATTCCGCATTTTTCATGCAAATACCAAGTAGTCACCGTGTAGGTTATAATATATCAAGCTCAACAGTCTGATCCTCATCTAATTTTTACATTCATTATTGAATAAGTACTAATGCCTGTCTAGATCGACTGCGTCAACATAAACTAAGTCCCTAAGAGGAAGAACTGTCTATATGACAGCATAAATAAAAAAAGTGCGAACTTATATTTTTATTCCTCATTTAGTTCCTCTTTACTTAAAGCCAAGATGAAGAAAAATAATGCCTTACATACTTCTGAATGGTCTTCTTTAAGCGAGCCCGAATAACCGTATATTTTTAAAGCTTATTTAAGTGCATTTTTGCCTTTATATATAATAATCAGCCTTGGTGAAAAACAACATAAACTGCTATTATTCATTTCTATGAAAAGTAATTTTTGTGTAAACTACTTTTCACAAATATATATAGTCATGATATCGGTTGTTGCGCTATACTTATTATTCCTTAAATGCCACTTTTTATTCAAAGCCTGAACTTATTTGGCGAACAAGCCTTTAACTATTTTTGAGCTAAACGTAATTTATCCAAGTCGTATTTTCAAACGTTAGACACTTTCGATATTATTTGTCTAAGAGCTTAGGATAAAGGCAATTTTTTGCACGATGATGTCAAGCTTGTTAATCAAAATCATGCAATCTTTGTTCTATTTGCTTGCAACAAAATCCATAACGTCCTACAAATTTAGAACTCTCATGCAAACTATAAGCGATTAAAGGGTTTAGTAGCAAACAGTATTTATACATTGTATTTTACAGTGATATTTTACATCTCTTAATAATTATCAAGTAATGACTTATCAGCCATTGAATTTGCTTCTTCAAAAGATGCACTTTTATTGCAACTTGTATCCAATACTATTTTACTGTTAATATGAAAAATTTGAAGCACCTATTTTTCTATTATTTGAATGATATAATATACCTTAAATGGTTTGATTTTTGATGATAATTGTACTGAAAAAGCCTAAAACAAAGCTTTAACTTCTTACCTGTATTTATTTTGTAACAGTACTTTAAATGGTATAAGTTATGTAAATAATTTTAAAGGCTGATCTAATTTTGAATTAGATTTTTTACTGTACTTTTCAGAGCTGTTGAGATAGATAAACCAAAGTCAGATTAGAATGAACTAAAGTTGCTGTCAGAGTACCAGGTTCTGGTTGCTAGGTGAAGGGCGGAGCAACCTTGTGGTTTGATGGATAAAGCCCATCACAGAATTAATACTAGCTTGATAATATACAAGATTGATTGTCCCAACATGGATTAAGGACCTGCGGCTGACACTATATGGCCTATAAGGCCTGTGAGGGTGATATAGACAATTCCAAATATTTAATTGAATAAGATATCAGTGATGGGGTTTACAAGGGGCAGTTGGTCTGGCTTAGGGGTGTGAGGAGGTTTTATGAGGACTAAGCATGAGGTTAGGTAATTATACTTTATTATTGAATACATTCAGTGGTATGATATGTCAGATCACTTCTCTATTTACTTATTCTTTTTTTGTCTGAGCTAGAGAGTCAGACAGTAGTATGTCTTCTAAGGTAAAGTCTTTGTAATCTGGGTTGAGATGATACTTTATAAAGTATATCAGTCTGTAGGGTAAGCTGGGTGGTCTAAAACAGTAAGTGTCACAAGTGACAAACTCCTATTAACCATGCTTACTGGAAACCCTCAACTACAGGATTTGAACCCCAACTCCCTGCAGGCTGCCAGCCTGCAGGACCAGCTGCCCGGCCGCCCGCAGATTTTTGGGCTCGAACCAGAGCAGGATTAACTTCAGAAAACCCTCTAAAGCTGGATGAACCAAAATTATCTACATCAACACTCCCCACAGTAAAGGTTTCTGTTAGCACGACCAATCAGCAGGCAGACCTAGCCATAGAACCCAAAATAACTCGGGCCTCCACAGAAGGGGAAATAGAGAAACTTTCCAATAAATGCGGGCCACCCAGAGATGACCAGCCTAGTAATCTAACAAGAAAATTTGAGTATTCTCAGTTTGAACCAGCCAATGGAATAACTTTTGCGATGGATGTCACCAAGGACTGGAAAAACCTG
>QTSX02000303.1:0-75728 GCA_014839935.2 Entomophthora muscae | reverse complement strand
GGATCCTCTGGTTACAGCCCAGTTCCCTCTATTGCTTAGCCCAATATTAAACTAATGATTGGATGTTCATCAGTTAATACAAACTTGGAGTACAACCTAGTTGATTGTTTGGACTAGTTATCATCCAGAGCAAGAGTACCATTGCCCTTTGGTTCACCCAGCTTAATGGATCAATGTATGAGTATAGTGACAGCTAGTTTATAACCAATCACTTCACAACAGCCAGTAATTGAAATGGTGTATTGTATAAAACTTTGCCATGGAACATATAAAAACAGACATTTTAAATTTTATTTTTAAAAGGACAATGGAGCTTTAATCTCATGGGTGGGAAACCACTTCACACAGCAATTGAGTGTGTCAAGGTGCAAGTCCTTGGGATACATCCTGTTGAGTTGACACATACTCAATAACTTCCTTCTGGGGGGGTAAAACAAAAACTCAATGAAGCTTTAATCTCAACAAAACTCAACTTTATTTCACTAAAACTGATTTTTTAATGTATTGCAACCAAGCCCTTCAGGATGGCTGCATACTGATATCATAAAGTACAACTAACCCTCATGGATCCCTTATAAACCTGCACCTACATGATGGTGCTCATATCCCTATATATGGACTAAACTAATCTACTCCTCCAATCAACCAATTAGCCTATACCAAATATATATTACATCACTAATCTCTACTATAAACCCATCCAAATAAAGATCAAATTATCTCAAATATTTCTTGTCCCCTCTGATCTATTATCTTCAACTACTGGGATCTCCCTGGTTGAGTTTCAGCATGTGAGATAGTTTTATCTACATTCATGGGATATACCTTTTCCTATCATTGTTTAGATTGCTTGATAGTGGTTGAGCAGCTACAATCCAACATTCAGATATCTCACCATTACAACTGGAAGCCTTGAAAAGTGGTTTATTGATCCTTGAATGCCACCTCACCAAATATCCCCATATTATTTCAAATCTAGAGCCTGATGGTAAAAATGCAGGATTGTCAGATCCTTGGCCAAGAATTTGAATTATCTTTGGGGGATGGCCTTCTTTTAATTTAATTAAAATCTTTGTATCTTTATTTGAATGCTTCAGCTTGCCAGAGCTCATAGACAGGCTTCAAGTTTCTGGCCAAACCACATGTTCCAACTGAAAAAACAAATTAACTGGAACCAGATGTGAAGTGGTCAGATCTATCAACCATTTTCATCAAGCTTATTAGGCTTTTTTAAATGGCAGTTTGTCAAGTCCAAGAACCAAATTTCAAATGATAAGCAGATGCCATCAGCAAACTCAAACAACAGTTTCCAGAACTGAAAGCAACTTTGGATACATATCAAGTAAACCAGGAACCACTCACCCAGACCAAGAAGCTCCACTATGAAGAAAATCAAATAAAAACTCAATCTCAATACCCATGTCTAGACACAAAGATGGCTTAAAATGTTAAGCTTTCTAGAATAGGGGCTATCAAAGTATCATATGCTTCCAATCACTGATACAGGAACTCTGTTACCACCTAAGGCTATATCAGGAGAAAACCACAACCAGGTATAAATAAAGGATCTAAACAAACCACAAATCTGGTCTGAAATATATCTGTTTACTTTATTTTTACCAAAATGCTATCCCCAACCAGCTCCCCCAACAGCTCCCAGTGCAGCCTGTCTGCAAAAGAGCCTCAGAGGGTGCAAGAATAGATCTAGAACACAGCTCAAGGGGTTAATGCTGATACACTGGCCTCTCCAGGTTCCAGCTAACCACCTTTCCCGCCCCAAGCCAGGAACAGCAGCTTGAATCCCAGACAGGAGCCACTCTCAAGGCCTGCCACACAAGTTTCTAATATAAAGGCTGTCAGGAACAATGAGGTTACATACATCTAAAGTGTTTACACTGCTGTATCACAGCCCTGCACTCTGGATCCAAGAGTTGCATATGCATGCCCTGCGTTTTTGACACCTCCTATGAGCTGTTGGCCACAACTGAGGAGCCATCTGTGACTGCTATGTATTAAAAAATGGTGGTGCCATTGTGGTTCAAGAATGGCCCACCTTGTACACAAAGGTCCCATGCTGTCTGTGAGCTGGATAGCTTGGATGCTGTGGTATGCACCAAGGGCAGATGCCCGTTGTTGGATAATGGGCGTGAAGCTCTCTGCAACTGGGTGGAGGGGGATGCCTATTGGGGATTGTCTCCTGGTTGGGGGTTGCCACCAGGTACGCTAAAACGCTCCCCACCACCCATGGTGAGGCTGTCCAGAATCTCAAAGGCCATCCAGCAGCCAAAACTCCTGCACCCTGTGCCCATTGATGCAATCAAACTTTGGGTAGCCAAGGGGGGCCACCTGGATCCCCCTCTGTCCAACCAATGCTGGCCACAGAATTAGGCTTTCCTGCCTCCAAAGCACTTGCTTGAAAAGCCATGGTTGATTTGAACCTAACATGGAAAGTATTGTTGTCTCTCCGTATAACAGAAACACCAAGAAGGCAACCAAGGGTTGCCCTGTTACCCCTGTTGTAACTGAAACAATTAGAGTTCAGTATTTGATTGAGAAGACAACAGTCCAATAGAAAGGACAAGAATGAATAGAATAAGGTATTTTTTATTGTAGAATATTGTGATTAGTATACTATATGGGGAGATCCACAAGGCCACAAGGGGGTGGCATAGTGGCATGTTTCATGTAGGGTTTGGAGCCAAGGAATAACTTGTGCGGGGATCAGCAGGTTAAATTGGTATTGCTCCTAATTAGGAGAAAGCGCCTACAGTTTGATATTGTCATCAGATTGGTTTATGTTGTTAGATACGTCAAGGGGCAACTCATCAAGCGCCCCCTGTGTATTGTAAGATATGTTGGTAGTTGGTTTTTAAACTCAGTTGCAACACCCCCCTTGTCCCCTGCTTGTTGCCAGACACCAGGATTGGAGTCTGTGGAAGAGCTGGGAAGGTCTGCACAAACAACTTTTGTGTGGGGATGGCACAACAGTGTCACGGCCCATACCAGAGTCCAGCTGGACTCCCATAGGGGAGGCAGGCTGGGCCTGGAAGGCCATGTACACAATAGACGCAATACAGACCAGGTAGTTGACTGCAGTAGCTAGGGGGTGCCAATTTCCAGTATGGGCCACAGCCTGGTTGGCCAGCCCCAATAATTTGATATAGACAAACCCCAATTTGCTTAAGTCCTGGGCAGGAGGCGCATTGGGTAGGGGGAGCAGCAGGAATCTCCTTCATGCAGGCGGGAGATCCAGATGATGGGGGTGGTAATACTTCACATCAAGAGCGCAGGGTGGATTAACTGAGATGGCAGGAGTATAGTCAGGAGGATATGAGTAGACAAGATTGTATTGCATTATGAATTCCCAAATAGATGCAAAGAGAATAATTAAATTTGAGCAAAAAATAGACAATTCCTGCAATAAGATAATGATTTCTGAGCATAAAATTGCTTAATTAAGATGTCAACAGTGAGGAGGGCTTCTCCCCCTCACTACTTATACTTACTGGAGATTCTGTGGCCTTTTGTACCACCAGAGAACTGATGGCATCATTTGTAGTTAAACTTACAATTTTCACTGGAATTTGTGTACTTGGGCAAGGGGGTGAGAGCTCATTGGTTGCTATAACATGAATCTTTCTTGAATTGCAGCATGCCAAGGCTCTACAGTTATTTATAGTTCCCGCAATTAATTGAGCGCCTGATTGTGTGATCAAACAATTGCGCTCCTGATGTACCTTTCCTTATGGTTGAGAGGCCCAAATTTGATAATAGAATCAAAGCCAGGGATTTGAGGCTGGTGTGCCTCTTGAATCCAGGGCCATTTGTTAGTTGAAAGGGGGTTTTCTTGCTCTGGGAGATACTTGGTAGGGGTTCCCAAGCTGTGGGAGATTTTGCCTCTAGGAAGGCCAGCTGATTGTCAAGGGCATTCTGGGCCCTGACAGGCAGGGGCGCAAGCAATTGTGGCAAATCTTCTTGGTATTTCCTTGAGCATCTTCAAGTTGGTAGGTGTGGTTGTCATATACTGTGGCTATCTTGAAGGGTCCCAAGTGGTTGGGTTCTAACTTGGCTGAATTGGGGTTGAGGGCGTAGATGGGGTCACCTATGGAGTACCTGGCCTCAAGGTGTTTTGTTCCTCCCTAAACTTGCTTGTGTTTGATATCTCAGGCTTTGGCGTGCCACTGGCTCATAGAAGGGGTAGGCAACAAGGGGGTTTCACGGGAACCATGTATTGTAATTTTCCTTGTTCTACTCCCGCCAACCCATTAGGTGCCTCAAAGACCAGGGAGCTGGGGCTGAACCCGGGGGCCTCTGTTGATTCTTGCTTGTAAGATAAGTAGAACAGTGGGCAAGTGTTCAGTCCACACAGTATTAGTATGTTCCTGTGAGAGCCTGATAATCAGTTGGACCAGTGAGCCATTTAATTGCTCTACATGTTCATTGGCTTGCAGATGATAGGGTTTGTGACTATTTTCTGTAGGGCATTCTTAGCACAATATGCCTTCATGACATGTCCAATGAGCTTGAGGCCACCATCTGTGATGAGACATTTGGGTTGCTCAAAACAAGCCACAATTTCCTTGTTAATGAAGTGGGTGATAATGGTGGCAGTGTGATTAGTGGTTGCACATGCTACTGACCAACAGGTGAAGTAATCAATGGCTGTTATGATGTACTTCTTTCCCAGTCTGTCTTTGGGGAGATATACAACAATATTGAGGGCCCACTGCTCAAAGGGTTCCATGTATTTAATGGGAAAGACGGACTTGAGAGGTGCAGGCTTAGGCGTGTTCTTTTCACACAGAACACATGTTTCAAGGAGATCCAAGATGTCTTTATGCATATACAGCCACCATACCTTATGTTTCATGATCTCAAAGAGGTTACACCCTCTGATGTGACCCAAGGTGCGGTGATAATGTAGTATGGTGTTGCCTTGTTGTGTGGTGGGGATGTAGGGCGTCTTTTCACCTGTCTCTGCCCGGAAGCAGACATTGCCAGCATTGGTAGTGAATTGACTTTTGTTGTTCTTAAGCTTGGAGATGGTTACCAAATTGAGGCATTTGTAATGAATTGCTTCAGAACGGAGGTAAAGCATTGGTTAATCTAGGTCCAAGCCATTGTCCCCAGTGATGGACGCTACGTAGAGCCTTGAGAGGGCGTCAGCTGTGACAAGTTTCTTCCCAGGCTTGTACTTGATGCGCAACTGGTAGGGGGATGGACGTTTGACCCAGCCTGCTTGGCAGTGTGTCAAGTGGGACTGCATGTTGAAGTACCAGAGTGACTTGTGATCTGTCAGGACGCAGGGTGGAAAGATGGCCCCTTCCAGGTAAGAGTGCCATTTCTCAATACAGTGCAAAATTGCCCCTAGCTATTTATCATGTATGGGGTAACATTGCTCTGAGTCAGTGAGCTTCCTGGATTTCAATGCCATGGGGAGGAAGACACCCATGTCAGTTTATACTTGTAGCACACCCCCTATGGCTCTGTCAGAGGCATCAGTCTTGAGCTTGTACTGGCAGTTCTAATTGGGGAATTTCAATACAGGTGCAGTTGTAAGTCTTTGCTTCAACGTTTCAAAGGCTTAATCTCTTACAGGAGTTCAATGAAAGCGCTGTTTGGTATTGAGGAGCTCAGTGAGGGGTGCAATTAGTTCTCCACAGTTGGGAATAAACTTGCGCATGTAGGCAACCATGCCTAAGAAGGTACACACCTGGCCCACATCAGTGGGAGGCGGCATGCTGGTAATTGCCTTGATTTTGGCATGGTTGGGCTTTATTCCTTGGGAAGAGATGGTGTTCCCAAAGGAAAATAGCTCTGACTTGAGGAATTTGCATTTGGAAGGCTTAGCCTTTAAACTGGTTTTTATGAAGGGTGTTGAGGACAGCACAGAGGTGTTGAAGATACGTGGTTTGACCTTGACTGAAGACAATAATGTTTTTAAGGTACACAACAACACATTTCCCAATTATTTCCTAAAATACTTTGTTCATCACCATGGCAAAGGTGAAAGGCATGTTAGTCATTCTAAAGTTCATTACCTGGCACTCAAACAACCCAAAGTTTGTGCAGAAGGCAGTTTTTGCCTCATCCCCTGGTGCAATGCGGATCTGGTTGTACCTCGCGGTGAGACCAATCTTGCTAAAGACCTTCAAACCTGTGAGCGTGTCAAACGGTTGTCAATCAACAACAGGGGGTATTTATTCTTAACTGTCACCTCATTTAAGGCGCAGTAATCTGTGACCAAGCAAAGAGACATGTCCTTCTTGGCTAGAAAGAAGACAGCAGCCCTGTATGGCAAGAGCAAGGGGGAGGATGAAGCCCTTGTTAAGTGCATCTACAAGGTGCTGGTGGAGGGTTTTATCTTCTTTTGGTGTCAGGCAATAGAGGGGTTGTGCTTTGGGAAGCAACCCTTTCAGTTGTACTGCATGCTGGATCTCCTGGGGAGGAGGTATTTGGACCAGTGTTTCACTGAACACGTCCTTATATTCCTTGAGGAGTGCAACAAGTACTGGTGGAGGTGGAGTGGTCAAGGGGAGAGCCGCAGGTGGTTCAGCACAGATAACTTTGACTGAGCATTGATTAAAGTCTATCTTCTCCCCCTTGAAATCATACAAGCCCGTTTATGCTATTCTGACAAAAACGGTATTATGAAGTAACTTGCTCATTTTGACAGGATATATCTGAAAACCCACCCCATTTCTATTGAGGTTAATTACGGATATATCTCAGTTGATGTAGGGACAGTTGTGACAAAGCCAGTCAAGGCCAGCAATGATATTGTGGCTAAGCCCTGCCATGTTTGGCCCAGAGAGCTTAACCTGGATGTTCCCCATTTTCACAGAGAAGGGCACTGTCTCATGGTTAATTGCCACTCTACAGGAGTCAGCCACCTGTACTTCCTTAAACCTGCTTGGTACTTGATCTAATTGTTTAGAGCCAGTGAACGTCTGGTCAACCATAGTGTCAAGGGTCTGGATGTACAAGTATTCCAGCTATTGCCATCACACCTAACATCCAGTCATTGCCTGATTTGGTGCCTTTCCAATATACCATTCAACATGCCAGAAATGGCAACCAAGCAATATCACATGACTGTCCAGGTATCCAGCAACTTGAACCCATCCAACACATGACCAGCCCCTGGGTTTAATCTGACTAAAATCCCGCCACAGCTAAAGCTATATAAGTCTAAATTATTATCTAATAAAATATACTTCTTCTCTCCCTAATTCTATATTTGAAGCTTCCCCAAAAGGCGCTTTTTATCACTGATAGCACTACAGTTTTTGACCACGCCAATGAAAGAGAAAATGACTGAACAGAACCTGCTCACCTTTGCCCACGTACTCAACCAGGCCACATCCCAGGATACCTGGAAAACGTACTTCCGCGCCCACAACATTGGTGAAGATATTCCTAGTGGATGCACTGTATTTGAAGGTCTGGTCATGCCCAAAGTATGCGCCAAGATAATTCAATACAGTTGCTCTCTACAACCACAAACAAACACACAACTGCCTATTGCAGGCAAAGTTACCAACACCAAATAAATTGGTATTGACAAGTTCTTTGGCAAAAACAAAGAAAACGTCATCAACTGGCTAGACCACTCAGCCGCAAAACTCTGCGCCAGCCGCATCCCCCACAAAAAATGGGTCCAAGAAGCCAGCAAGCGCCTATACAAGACCACAGCTAACTGGTTTGCCACCTGGGTTGGCTCACAGACGGGCAACCAGCTTGACAACTGGGAAGAGTTCAAAGCCAACATCACCCACAATTTCCGCGTCACTGAATCTCTCCAAGACATTGCAATACAGCTCAGCAATCTTCCTCAGAAGACCACTATCACAGCTTACGCCAATGAATTCAAGGAAATACACTGTAAAATTCAAAACCCAGCACAAGCTGACAACGTACACACTAGAGCCTCATTCATTAATGCAATGAAACCCTCTGTTGCTACCCTCATCTGCCCAGAGGCTAACACCTCCATGCCCGCGCTCATTGCTGAAGCCAAGCGCGCTGAAAAACGCGCCAACATGGAATATGCTACATGCAATGGCAACCGCTCCTCTGACAGCAATGGCAGAGAAAACTCTAATGGCAATAAACGCCAAAATACCAATCATAGCAACGGCAACTCTGATTGTAACAATGGTAATTGTTGCTAAAGCGCAAACCGCTCCCGTCCCAAGAAAGAGGATACCGCTGAAGTTAACAACGCTGAAGTAGCAACCTGCTATGAATCTGACCCCACATTCTCTGACCTTGAAGGTCTCAAAACAGAGGAACAGGGAAAAGAGGAGGGGTAACAGGCTTAATTGCCCCTGTCTCCCCCCAACTTGACAAGAAACTGTACCAAGGCACAAACTTTGCTGCTCGCATCCCACGTTTCCCGCAATCCCCCATTTTAATGAACATAAAAATTAAAGATTGCTCACAACTTCTTGTCTATCCATGCACTTAAAAATTTCATACACATAAAATTTTATTTGACTCTGGTGCACAACACACTATGGTTAGCAAACCTTTTGTAACCAAGTACAAAATACCAGTTGTCAAATCCAACTTCAAATACGCCAGAATGGCAGACAAGTCAAAAGTTCTACTCAAAGGCAAAACAACGCCCTTCAGAATTGACCTCCAAGGCATACAAACGTCCATCAAAGGACTTGTCATGAACAACATAAACTACGACATTGTAGCAGGCATGAACTGGTTCATCCAAGTGAATCCCAGTGTATGTTGGAAAACAAAAACCATGACAATAAAACGCAATGGAGTCAATTTCAACATTCTCAAAGAACCCAACAACCTAATTATAAGAGACACAGTATTTGTTCAAGTCATAAATCAAGATGACTCTGAACATCTAACCAAAAACAGTACCCTCCACATAATGAGGTACTCTGAATTCAATAATATACAAACACAAAAGATCCAATGCCCAGAACTTGCAGAATTCCTAAATGAATACGCTCATGTATTCAAGGAAGAACTCACAGAGTTACCACCCAAACAAGAGGTCAGACATGGCATTGAATTATGCAAAGCCATGCCCAAACCTGCACCCCTCTACAGACTCTCTCCCATGGAGACCCAAACACTTAAAGCCCACATCAAGGACAATCTAGCCAAAGGATTCATCTGTCCATCTGAATCCCCATGAGGGGCAGCAGTTTTCTTTGTAAAGAAGAAAGAAGGATCTCTTTGCTTAGTTACTGACTACAGAGCACTAAACGCAAGTACAGTAAAAAAGAAATACCCACTTCCCCTCATAGAAGACCTATTTGCAAGGCTCTCTGGAGTAAAAAATTTCTCAAAAATTGACCTCACATCTGGTTATAACCAGGTTGAAGTTAAAGAGAAAGACATACCAAAGACTGCATTCCGCACGCAATTTGGATTGTTTGAATGTAAAGTAATGAATTTTGGGATGACCAACGCTTCTGCAATGTTTGTCACTATGATAAACCAAGTGCTAAACAGCCTCTCAAATACATTATGTTACCTTGACAACATCATCATATTTTCAAAAACAAAAGAGGAACACCTCACACATATCTGAAAGACACTTGATCAACTTGCAAATCACAAACTATGCACTAAGCCTAGTGAGTGCCAATTTATGAAAAAGGAACTCCTGTTCTTGGGCCAAATTGTCTCTGACAGCGGCATCAAAGAAGACCTAGATAAAAAAAAGCCATAAATAACATGCAACGCCCCACCTCTGTAAAACAAGTAAGATGTTTCTTGGTATGGTAGCTTACCTAAGGAAATACATCAAAGACTGCAGAAAGCTTACTGCACCAATCAATGACTTAACCAAGGTTAATGCCAAAAAGAAATTCATCTGGAAACCAGAATACAACAAGAATTTCCAGCTATTAAAACAAGCTTTTATCGAAGCACCAATCTTGCAATACCCTAATAACAACGGGTGCTACAAGCTTGAGTCAGATACTAGTGACACCGCCATTGGCACAGTCCTACGCATCCGCCAGCCAAGGCAGCAAAACTTCCTGCCAGTATGTTATAAAAGCAGAAAACTAACAAACACTGAGCAAAGGTACCCAATACACAATAAAGAATTGCTAGCAATATATCACACATGCAAGAAATGGAGATGTTATCTTGAAGGACACTTAAACGTCTGAGTGCTAACTGACCACAAATCCTTAATCCATTTCAAAACTCAGAATGCACTTGCACGGCGGCAAGCCAAATGAATGTCCTTGCTGGAACAGCTTAACCTGGACATCCAATACAAAAAGGGGGCAGAGCTGATCATGGCTGATGCTCTCTCTAGGCTATGCCAGCCAAGAGAGGATTACCCTGACCACCTGGACCCTGACTAGCCCAACCTATACAACACTGAGTACAGGACAAAAGTAAAGGATCACTCCACACACCAACTAACCCATGATATGCTAGTAAGGAATGAAAAACATTTACATGTATCAAATGGCACAGTATACTGAATCATCAAGGATAAACACATTCTATACATTCCACTTGCACAAAGAGTTGACACTATACTAAGACACCACTGTCTTCTAGGACACACAAAGGCTAACAACCTATATCTCACATTAAGAGAGATGGTATGGTGGCCCAACCTGAAGCAAGACATAATTGATATCCTAAAGAAGTGCACAGTGTGTGAAAAATATGCCAGCACCAAGGCACCACAGCCAACAGTCAGTCCAGTACCGGACCCTGAACCATTCTAGGGTAAGGGGGCTAGATGTAGTGGGGCCCTTCCCAGAAACAAAAACAAACCAATGTTTCTTAATTGTAGCTATCAACTTTGCCACACACTTGCCCATCTGCTGGGCAACAAAGGACCATAAAGCAGAAACTATCAACCAATTCATTGAAAAAGCAATCATAGCCAACTACAGCACTCCAGACTACATCATAACTGATGGAGCAACAAAGTTATCAGGTCACGTAGTAAACAACAATCTAAAAACAAAGAACATTAAGCATTCCACAACCTCTCCCTACAGGCCACAGGCCAACAGCAGAGTTGAACGCCTGAACAGCAGCCTTATCAGAACCCTGGAGAAAATAATGGATGGCAAAGCCAAAGACACATGGCCACTCTATGTGAAACATGTATTACTAGTATCCCAGGTTTGTACCAATCAAGGGGCAGGCTACTCACTGTTTAGACTAACATACGGGTACAAGCCAGAAATAGTCACCCACAATAATCAACCGTATGTGAAGATCCCCCCGGGGAAACCTCCCACAGTAGAACAGAAACCAGCTCTAAAACACATACGCCTCAAAGATAAACTGGCAGAAACAAAGAGACTCAAAACCCAAAAGGTAACCTCAACAGAGGACCCACTCCCCATCAACTCCCCTGCATGGGTCCTAGCTGGGAACAGAAAGAAGCTAGATTCAGTACACAGAGGACCAGGAAGAATCATCAGATACTGACCAGACAGGAACACCTACCTGGTTAAGTTCCAGGGTGCCAAAGAGCCCATCACCAAAAAGTATCACAGATCTTGCCTCCGCCCTAGCAAAGGAGAACACTTGACCCAGCTGGTGCCCACTAGCAAAAAACTCCAGGAACATCAGACGGCAGCTGTCAAGACAAAGCCCCCTCCTGATGTACCTGAGTAACCCCTTAAGGGAGGGGTATGTCAAGGGTCTGGATGTACAAGTATTATGGCTACCACCAACCCACTTAACATCCAGACATTGCCCAATTTGGTGCCCTTCCAATATACTATTTGACATGCTGGAAATGGCAACAAACCAATATCACATGACTGTCCAATTATCCATTGGCTCAAACCCATCCCGCACATGACCAGCCCCTGGGTTTAATCCAACTAAAATCCCTGCCACAGCTAAAGCTATATAGGTCTAAAGTATTATCCAAAAAAATATACTTCTTCTCTTCCTAATTCTATATTTGAAGCTTCCCCAAAAGGTGCTCCTTATCAATAGTGTGATTGGCCCCAGTATCTACCAATAGTTTGTGGGTGTTCCCACAAAAACAGAAGAGATGGGCCAAGTGGGTTACTTTATTTGAAGAGTGGCTTGCTTGGAGAACAAGGCTGTTGCTGTGGACCTGGAATATGTCAAGGGTTTCAACTTCATGCACACAGTAGTTGCAAGGATTCTTTGCAAGGAGGGATTGAGAGTGAGGGTCAAGTGGGGTTGTAGAACCTCTTGTAGCTACGTAATCCAGGCTTTTCCCTGGTCCTTAATTTGCGCTAGTTGGAGTTCCCCTTTGTAGGGATGCTTAACCCCATTTTTCTGTTGGCAGGGCTGGCAGCAGCCTACTTGGTTGTGGGCATTGCCAGGTGTGGGACAAGGTTGGGGTGGTGCGTCATTAGATCTGCAGAAGCCCATTAAAGCCTGGCTATTGGCCTCCACAATGGCCTTGTAGCATTAATTGATGGAGGTGCAGCGGCCTATGGGGACCCACTTACAGATATAGGGCTTGAGCCCATTGACTATCAGGGTCAGAAGCATAGTGTTCCTGTTGTTCACGGCTTCTGGGGCAGCAGCAAGAGCTTTTTGTCAGGCAGCAAGGTATTCAGGGCAGACCCAGTCTGTTTAATGGCCAGGAGGGGGGTTCTCACCACAATGGGTGAAAATGTTTCACTATAGTGGGACTCTGCAGCGTCCCTGAACAGTGCCCAAGAGACATATATTTCTTGGCTGGCCCAGTTGGTGAACCACACAGCGCCAGGCCCCTTGAGGCGCCCAGACGCGGTAGCAACCCACATGGGCTCAGGTACCTGACATACACAGAGGCAGGTTTCTGTGGAGTGGAGCCAACTGGTAATGTTGGTCCCTTCCACGCCACCCGCAAAGGATTCAAGCTGGAGATTGAGCATGCGTTGAGAAAGGTCCAACTGGGGCAGGGTGACACTTGCATTGGCTGTCCAAAGAGGAGTCAGTTGTACACACTTGTAAGTGCCAATTGATCTTGATAGATGACGTAC
The DNA here is from genome assembly GCA_014839935.2 of Entomophthora muscae. Lineage (NCBI taxonomy): Eukaryota > Fungi > Entomophthoromycota > Entomophthoromycetes > Entomophthorales > Entomophthoraceae > Entomophthora > Entomophthora muscae. The sequence goes on along the minus strand of QTSX02000303.1, from coordinate 62,748 downwards.
CTGCTGGGGATGTCCCCCTTGGGGATTGGTAGGAAGGTTTCTTGTTAGGGAGTAGCCATACGGCCTGTACTCTGTCCTTTCTTGGTAGGAATTTTCTCTTTAGGTAGGTTGTGAACCTACTGCTGCTACCACTGTTGCAACTAAACCAATGAGGATTCAGTATTTGAATTGGGGAAGACAACAGTCCAATATAAAGGACAAGAATGAATAGAATAAGGTATTATTTATTGTAGATTATTGTGCTTAATATACTATATGGGGAAAGCCAAAAGGCCACAAGGGGGTGGCATGTTCCATGTAGGGTTTGGAGCCAAGGAATAACTTGTGCAGGGATTAGCAGGTTGAATTGGTAGCGCTCCTAATTAGGAGAAAGTGCCTGCAGTTTGATATTGCCATCAGATTGGTTCATGTTGTTAGATAAGTCAAGGGGCAACTCATTGAGCGCCTCCTGTTTATTGTAAGATACATTGGCAGGCGGGTCTGGAAACTTGGTTGCAACACTGTTACCACAAAACTTACCTGGCCCTAAAGCAGACAGGTGATGCCCAATTCTTCTACATAGATAAGCCATTGTTTCTCTTCCCACTCAGAGCTAGGTGTGGGAGGGTCAAAAAGAGACCAGGTGAGGGTTGCTGTAATTTCATGATTATGCAAGGCCCACAGGACAGGAACCCATGTAAGGGTAGGGCCTAACCCGGTTGTCCTGGGACTGGTTGTCTATTGAGTGAGGACTTGAAATAGATATAAGGGTAAATCTTGTTCATTAATAAAGAGGATGAGAGGGTTATATAGTCCCTCCTCCCATCTTCAGGATAAACAAAGAGCAACATGCACATTCATGTGAACAACCAGGAAAGGTTCTATTGATCCTAGTATATCATGCAAGGGATCTACAGAGATCAGGTGATATTGGATAAGTCTCATAATAAGGTTCAGGCCCCTAGCTTCAAAAATATGTGCTGTATTTGTGTGATGGTGCTGGAGGGAATTACCTCTTAACTCAAACTATAAACTTATGAAGACTAATACTAAGTTGAGATATGTTCTCTAAACCTAATGTTTCTAGTCAAAGCATAATTTACGTAAAATCAATCTTTATCATAGATATTGCCAAGCATATACCTCTGGGAAGTATATGAAACAAAATAAAGGGGAAAATTAAGAAGAGAATAATATTTTATTGATATGAGTTTAGAGTACTATATAATATAATGAGAAGTCATATGCTGTCCATATACATCATGGCAATCTTGGGGCTTATCCAAGTAATTGTTCCTCTTAGGTCATGAGGTTATCCAAGTAGTGTTCCTCTTATACTTAAAAAGGTTTGATTCCCGTGATAGATGGGCAATTGATAGGAGTGCCACCAACTTAATGATTACTTGTGGAGTCACTTATGGAATTAGTTTCCCAAGAGGGAGTAATCAAAGATTTTGCAAAATCTCCCCCTGGGATGCTAAAAGGTGGAACCTTGGGATTTTCTTGAGAGTTTTGGGGATTTGGGCTTGGTATCAATCCAGTTTTGCATTTAGTACAAAAGTTGGGAATTGTGTTGTGCTGTTCTTGCTTTGCGCAGGCAGAGGCAGTCATGATGCATACTCTTGAGCTCTGTACATACACCTATTTCTTTGATTAGGTAGGTCTTGTTTGGTTTGACTTCCATTATAATGCCTGATTCTTGTAATCCTGGGTCTAATTTGTGCATGTTGTGATTAATGACCCATATCTTGTCCCTGACTTGGAAGCATTCCTGTTGTAGTGGTATGGCTTTCCTCATAATCCCCTCCTTTTCCTTGTCTTCTTGTTCCTTCCTGGTGCTCTGTACTTCAGGGTTATTGTTGTCTGGCAATTTCTTATATAGAGATAACTGTGATCCTGGTGTAGTACTAACAAGGCAGGTTTATGTCCATAGACAAGTTCATAGGAGTGTTTGCCCATATTGCAATTAATTTGTGTTTGTCACACCATAAGCGCAGTTGGCAGCATGTCAACCCAGGCTTTTGGATTGTTGGCAGATAATTTAATGAGGGCTTCTACAAGTAAACCATTCAGTCTTTCAACTCTCCCATTTTTTTGGGTGATAGGGGCTGGTAAGTGTGTGTTTTATTCCATTTTAGCAAGGAAGATATTGGTTTTGATAGCTTTAGGTTTAGTTCCTCTGTCTGTTATTAGTAGTTCAGGTTTCTAAAATTTAGCTATGATCTCTTTGTCAATAAATCATCTTAAATCATTTCCTTTGTATTCTTTTGTAGCTTTTGCTACAGGCCACTTAGTTGCATAGTTGATAGCTGTTATAATGTAAATTTTTCCTTTGTTGTTTCTGGGCATTGGTCTCACAATATCCAGTGACCACACTTTGAAAGGCTGTGTTATTGACTCTGGTATTACTGACTTGGGGGGTGCCTTGGAGCGGGTGTACTTTTCACATCCTTGCATTGTTTGAGCACTTCCTTAACGTTGTCCAGAATGTTGGGTCAGCAGTAGTGTTTATTTTGATGCTCATGTATATTTCTACTACATGTGTGGTCCAGATATCTGTGGTATCAAATTATTATGTCAATCTTTTGTGTTGACGGTATATAGTTTACAGTATCACTGCTTGGTAATATGTGGTGTAGAGTACCATATATGTTTCTTAACAGGTGTTTGTTCTTGAGGACTTTCTCTTGAATTTTCATTGGTGTACCAGGCAAGAACCTCTCTTGGAGATTCCCTATGATTAACATGGGTCAATTGGGGTCTCCATCAGTGCATAGGATATGTTTACAGTATAGCCTTGATAGTGCATCTACAGTAAGTGTTTCCTTGCCTAATTTGTATCCAATTATCATTGAATACCTTTGTAGGAGGATCATTCATTCATCTTGACTTCTAGGTAGGTGTTGCTGCATTTTACAGAATAGCAATGAATTGTGGTTGGTTAGAACTTTGAATATATGTTCACCTTCCAGATAGCATTACCACTTCATTAGACAGTGAACAATGGCTATCAGCTCCTTGTCATGTATCAAGTATCTTTGCTCACTGTCAGACATCTTTCTTGATTTATAGGCTACAGGGATGAAGTCCTTTGCTGAAGTTTGAATTCTAAGTACTTCTCCAATTATATAATTAGAGGCATCAGTTTCTAGATCATATACTCCTTGATAATTAGAGTACTATAAGATAGGGGTGGTAACCATTTGCTCTTTTAATTGTCAGAAGTGTTGTTATCTCAATGGTGTTGTTGAGTTTATAGTTCTGGGAAGTATAATAAACAAAATAAAGGGGAAGATCAAGAAGAGAATTATACTTTATTGGATATAAATATAGAATATTATATAGTATCATGACAAGCCACATACTGTCAATGTACGTCATGGAGATCATGGGGTTTATCTGAGTAATGTTCCTCTTGAGTCACAAGGCTTAATCAAGTTGTGTTCCATTTAGGACCTGGATTGAGTGATCCCTGTCATAGATGGTTAACTGATAATGGTGCCACCAGTTTATTGCCTGGGCGGTGAACCACTTGGTGAGCTGCTCGGTGATTTACTCAGGGCATTAATTCACTGAGAGGGAGTAATCAAAGATGTTGCGGCATCTCCCCCTGGGGTGCTGAAAGACGGAGCCTTGGGAACCTTCTTGAGAGTATCTGGTATACAGGCTTGATATTGGTCCAGTTTGGCGTTGGGTACAGGAAGCCTTGAATTTTTTTGGGCTGCTCTTTCCTTACACAAATGGAGTCAGTAATGGTGCATACATTTTAGTTCATTTTAATCTCCAATCCATTTGATGAGGTAGGTGTTATTGGGATTCACCTCCATGACAATCCCTGGTCTGCGTAACCCTGGGTCTAGTTTGTGTTGGTTGTGATTGACAACCCAGATCTTTTCTCCAACTTGGAACCTTTCTTGTTGCAATGGGATTGCTTCCTGCTGAACCCTTTATTGTTCCATTGTCTCTTGGTCCTTTCTGGATTGTAGTACTTTTGGGTCATTGCTGTCTGGTATCTTCTTTGGAAGTGACAGTCGTGGTCCTGTGGTTGTACTGACAAGTGAGGGTTTCTGACCATAGACAAGTTCATAAGGGCTTTTGCCCGTATTGCAGTTGACTTGTGTTCTGCAGACCATAAGGGCGGTTGGTAACATGTCAACCCAGGCTTTTGGATTGTTGGCAGATAACTTAATGAGGGCTTCCACTAGAGAGCTGTTTAGTTGTTCTACGCGTACATTTGCTTGTGGGTGATAAGGGCTGGCTGTGACGTGTTTTATTCCATTTTTGGGGAGATAGATGTTGGTGTCAATAGCTCTGAGTTCAGTGCCTCCATCTGTGATTAAGAGGTTGGGCTTTCCAAACTCAGCTATGATCTTCTTGCCAATAAATTGTCTCACGTCATTGCCTTTGTGTTCTTTTGTGGCTTGTGCTATGGGCCATCTGATTGCATAGTCAATGGCTGTGATGATGTACTTCTTGCCTTTGCTTTCACCAGGCATAGGTCCCACAATATCTTACGGCCATACCTTGAAGGGTTATGTGATGGATAAAGGTATTACTGACTTGGGTGGAGCTTTGGTTTGGGTGTACTTCTCACAGACCTTGCATTGTTCCAGTACTTCTCTGATATCATCTAGCATGCTGGGCCACCAGTAGCGAGTCTTGAGATATCCATGCAAGTTTCTGCTACAAATATGTCCCAAGTCTCTGTGATAACGGAGGATTGTGTCAATTTTTTTTGTTGACAGGACGTAGGGTACAGTGTCACCATTTGGAAGGATTTGGTGAAGGGTACCATATACGTTTTTGAACAGATGTTTGTTCTTGAGGACTTTTTCTTGGATGTCCATTGGTGTATCAGGTGGGAACTCTTCCTGGAGATTCCCCATGATTAACATGGGCCAGTTGGGGTTGCCATCAGTGCAGAGGATGTGTTTATTGTATAGCCTTGATAGGGCATCTGCAGTAAGCATCTCTCTGCCTGGCTTGTATGCAATTTGCATGGGGTACCTCTGTATGAGGCTCATCCATTTGTCTTGTCTTCTTGACAGGTGTTGTTGTGTTTTGAAGAATATCAAAGACTTGTGATTGGTGAGTACTTTGAATGTCTGGGCTCCTTCCAGATAGCATTGCCATTTCATGAGGCAGTGTATGATGGCAACCAATCCCTTATTGTGTATAGGGTATCTTTGTTCACTGTCTGATAGTTTCCTTGACTTGTATGCTATAGGGAGATAGTCCTTTTGGGCCGTTTGGATACAGAGGACTCCTCCTATGGCATAATCAGAGGCATTGGTTTCTAGCTCATAGATACCCTCACAGTTTGGGTATTGCAGGATGGAGGCAGTAACCATGTACTCTTTCAGTTGGCAGAAATGTTGGTCTTGTAAGGGTGTCCAGACAAATTTGATTGTTTTTCTGGTGATGGCTGACAAGGGAGATGTTAGGGCGCCCCAGTCAGGGATGAACCTGCGTACATAAGCTACCATTCTAAGGAAGGTGCAGAGTTTGCTCTTATTCCTTGGGGCTAGCATCTCTCTTATAGTGTGTATTTTGTCTGGATTTGGCTTGATACCGTCCTTGCTGATGATATGGCTGAGGAATGGAAGTTCAGTTGAGAAGAACTTGCATTTGGATGGTTTGGCAACTAGTTGGTTTTCCTGCAGGGTACAGAGGACTGCACAAACGTCTTCCCAGTGTTGTTGCAGGCTGGAACTATAAATGATGATGTTGTTCAGGTAGATGATTGCCCTTTTTCCAATGTTTTCCTTGAATACTTCATTCATGAAGGTTACAAAGGTACTGGGAGCGTTTGTCATGCCAAAATTGAGGACAACACATTCAAAGGATCCATACTTTGTTCTAAATGTGGTCTTTGGAATGTCTTCAGGTCTCACGCAAATTTGGTGATATCCTGCTGTCAAATCAATTTTTGTGAAGATTTGGGACCCCCCCAGGGCATCAAAAAGGTCATCAATCAGAGGCAGGGAATACCTGTTCTTTATTGTGACCTTGTTGAGGTCCCTGTAGTCTGTGACCAGGCAGAGGCCTCCATCTTTCTTTGCCACAAAGAAGATAGCAGCACCAAAGGGAGATTTCAAGGGTCTGATGAGGCCTTTCTCAAGTGCTTTGTCAAGGTAAGCTTTCAGAGTGTTGTCTTCTTGTGGTGTGAGGCAGTAGATGAGTTGTGCTTTAGTCACACTGCTTTTTAGGTCAATCTCATGTTGAATACCCCAATCAGGGGGCAACCCAGGTAGTGTTTCTTGGAATACAGGGAGAAATTCATTGACTAGCTGGTCTCTAATTGGGTTCTGTTTGTGTTGAGTTTCTGTGTTTTTAAAATGTATGGCCTCATACGTACATGTGCTCCAATTGATTCTGCTGATGTCAGTTTCTTTCTCTGTTTCCATGATCTTTAAAAATATGTGGTCCCTCATGAGAGTGTCAAGATGTGTTGGGTACACATGATGATGGACTTCTCCTTGCTGGATAGTGAGGGTGGCACTGTCCCAGTCAATGTGAGGCTTTTTCTTTTGCATCCAATCTAATCCAAGTATGATATTGTATTTGGGGATTGGAATGATTGGGCCGCTAATTGTTGTTTGGACGTCACCAATTTGGGCTCAGAAAGGTCTTGTCTTGTGGGTAACTGGTGTGCTGCAGTTGTCTGCCATGATGACTTTCTTGATTCTACTCTGAATGGTAGGTAACTTCATGAGGCCTGCAAAACTCTTGTTAATGAGTGATTGATTGGCTCCAGTTTCAAATAGTGCTGTGCCCTGGTATTTGCAAAAACTGAAAGGATAGGTAAGGAGTTTATTTCCAGATTGAGCGGCAAACAGTAGAGGATTGCTAGAGGGAACCTGGATCATGGTGATTGAGAGCACGTCCTGTTCTCTATACAAGTCTTATGAAGAGGGGAAAGCTCTCGCCTAAGCACTTCCCTGAGCTTTTCCCTCCTTGTTGGTATCTTTGGTGCTGGTCTGGTTGGCTTGTGCAGTGTGATTCCCGTTTTAAGGCTGGTTACTGTTGGCTTAGATGTTTTGCTTATTGGGGCAAGGCTCTCTTTTAACTGCAGGGTTTTCCTTGCGTTTGTTAGTGGCGTATAGATTGTCAGACTTCTGAGCTGTGTGTTTTCCTTCTAGGAATACATCCTTGAGGTTCTTGCAGCAGGTCATGTCAAACTGATGTCTAATGTGTGTGGGAAGGCCATTGTAGAAGTCCAGGCGTGGCCCAGGTTCATCAAAGTTGATGGTGTTGGGTGCACGGTCACATAGTTCTTCATATGCTGCAAGGTATTCTTTGATGTTTCCTGTCATTTTGAAGGTTTGAAGCTTGGTCATAATCACCACGTCTGAGTCCTTCATGGAAAACTTTTTGAGGAATGCGGCCTTTAACACTTCCCAATTTTCCTTCTGGTCAGGATGCTGGGCTAGCCATTTGGTAACAAAGCGTGAAGCAGTTCCTGTGACACGGAGGGCAATTTTGCTAACCCAGAGTCTTTGAGGATACTCCGCTTGTTCAAATTTACTCTTGGTACTGTTGATCCAAAAAGAGGCTTTCTCACGGTGTAGTCCTGTAAAGGCGTCAATCTCAGCGGTACGTAAGCGTTGAAACGCAATATTGGGTATCTCAGGTTGCGTAGGCACTGTTGTGGTTGGTGTGATAGTGAACAGTCTGCAGGTTTTAAGGGCGTTGTACTGGCCAATGGGTACAAGGAGATTATCCTAGATGACAAGGCCTGGGGGACGTCTTGTCCTACTTTTTAATCTCTCCAACTGTTAGGGAGCGACATTGTTTGTGTTCTTTTCTTGGAAGGATTTTTTCCTTTGAGTTGGGTAGGTATGGATAACCTACCTGTGCTACCACTGTCAAGTTTATACTTCTGGAAAGTATAATAAACAAAATAAAGGGGAAAATTAAGAAGAGAATGATACTGTATTGGATATGAATATAGAATATTATATAGTATCATGACAGGCCACATACCGTCCATGTACGTCATGGAGATCATGGGGTTTATCTGAGTAATGTTCCTCTTGAGTCACAAGGCTTAATCAAGTTGTGTTCCATTTAGGACCTGGATTGAGTGATCCATGTCATAGATGGTTAACTGATAATGATGCCACCAGTTTCCTGCCTGGGTGGTGAACCACTTGGTGAGCTGCTTGGTGATTTACTTGGGGCGTTAATTCCCCGAGAGGGAGTAATTGAAGATGTTGCAACAGTGTCCATACAAATTTTGTTGTTTTGTCAGTGATTGTGTATAAGGGAGAAGTCAAGGCTCCTCAGTCAGGAGTAAATCTTCCAAAATAGGTGACCATTTCCAATAGTGTACAAAGTTTGCTTTTATTTATTGGTGCCAGCATATCAGTTATGGCTCTTACTTTCTCTGGGTCAGGTTTGACCCATATTTTCTGATAATGTGACCTAAGGTTGAGAGCCCAGTTGAAAACAAGTCACATTTGGAATTTTAGCTGGGTTGGTTATCTTGAAGGGTACAGAGGACTGTGTAGACATCTTCCCAGTGTTGTTGTAGGTTGGGACTATAGATGATGATGTTATCCAGGTAAATCATTGCTCTTTTCCCAATGTGATCTTTAAATATTTCATCAATAAAGGCCACAAAGGTACTTGGGGAATTTTTCATGCCAAAATTGAGGACAAAACATTCAAACAAGCCATACTCAAGTTTGAAACACTGTTTTGGGTATGTCCTCTGGCTTAACGCGGATTTGGTGAGTCCTGTGGTTAAATCAAATTTTTGAACAACTGGGACCCCATAGGACGTCAAAAAGGTCATCAATCAGGGGCAATAAATACCTGTTCTTAATTGTAACCTTGTTGAGCGCCCTGTAGTCTGTGATAAGGTGAAATCCTCCATCTTTCTTTGCTACAAACTAGACCGCCATACCAAAAGAAGACTTGGTCATTCAAATGAGTCCTTTTTCTAGGGCTTTGTCCAGATAGGCTTTTAGTGCATTGTCTTCTTGTGGTGTCAAGCAATAGATGGGCGTGCTTTTGAAACTCTTTCTTTGAGATTGATTTTTTAAATAACTCTGTTGGGCAGTAATCCCAGCAGCTTTTCTTGGAAGACAGAATGAAATTCTTGGATTATCTGTTGTCAAATTGGGTCTTGTTTGAGTGAGGTTTCTAAATTCCTGAAATGAATGATCTCTTGCATGCAGATATTCCAGTCAATTTTTCTAGTATCATTTTCCTCTTATGTTTTGGTAATCTTTATGAATATATGGTCTCTAATGAGAGATATCAAGGTGAGTTGGATACACATGATGGTGTACTTCTCCTTGTTTTATGGTGAGGGTAGCACTGTCCCAGTCAATGTGAGGTTTTGTCTTTCTCATCCAATCCAAACCAAGTATCACATTGTATTTGGGTATTATAATAATGGAGCCATCAAGGGTTGTTTGTACATCTTCTATTTGTGCCCAGAAAGGGTTTTCTTCTTTAGTGATTGGGGTGCTTCTTTTGTCTTCCATGATAACTTTCTTGATGTTGCTCCTGGTTGTAGGTAGCTTCATGAGATTGGCAATTTTTTATCAACAAGGGATCAGTCTTATCCAGTGTCAAATAGTGCTGTGCCCTGATATCTGCAAAAGCAGAAAAGATAGGTGAGGAGTTTATTTCCTGTTTGTGTGGCAAACAGTATGGGATTTCTGGAGGGTACTTGGATCATGGTAGTTGAGTTCATATCTTGGTCCCTGTACAAGTCTTGTAGAGTGAGGGAGGGAGGCTTGGCTAAGCACTCCCATGGGTTTTTGTCTCTTTGATTTTATTATCAGTACTCATCTGGTCCACCTGAGTTGTATGTTTTCTGCCTCAAGGATGAAAGTTATTGGATTAGTTGGTTGGTTGGTTTGTTGGGCCAATCATCCTTTTTTGCTGAGGGATTCTCTTTCCAGTTGTTGGTTGCATGCAAATTGACAGACTTTTGAGCAGCTTGCTTTCCTTACAAGAATCTATCCCAGAGGTTCTTGCAGAAGCTCATATTAAACTGGTGTCTGATGTGTGTGGGAAGACCATTGTAGAAGTCCAGTTGTAGTCCATTCTCATCAAATTTGATGATGTCAGGAGCTCAATAATGTATGTATTTATAGGCTTCAATGTACTCCTCAATGATTCTCATCATTTTAAAGGCTCTGAGCTCTTTCATAGTCACAACATCAGAGTCCTTTATGGCAAACTTTTACAGGAAGGCATTTTTGAACATGTCCCAGTCTTCATTGTGATCAGGATATTGTTTGAACCATTTTCTCACAAATTGGGAGGCAGTCTGATAATGTGTAGGGCAATTTCACTTGCTCATAGTTTCTAGGGGTAGCCTACTTGTTTAAACTTATTTTGGGTGCTTTGAATCTTGAAGTTGGCATTTTCACAGCATAGCCTTGAGAACATTCTAATTTCTGCTGAGCAAAAGAGTTGAAATATAATGTTAGGTGTTTTGGGTGTGTCAGGGATTGGAGGCGGGTTCAGGACTCTTTGTGTGCTGAGGAAGTTGTATTGTTTGGTTTGTACAAGGATGTTGATGAAGACAGTTAATCCTGTAGGGACATCCTGACCTTCTTTTTATTGTCTCCAGCCAATGGGGAGTGCCATCTTCTGGTTTTTTTCTTTGGAGAAATTATTTCTTTAAGTTATGTAGGTGTGGATAACCTACCTGTGCTACCACTGTCAAGTATATAACTCTGGGAAGTATAATAAACAAGATAAAAGGGGTAAATAAAAAGAGAATGATACTTTATTTGATATGAGTTTAGAGCAATATATAGAATCATGAAAAGCCTCATACTGTCCATGTATGTCATGGCAGTCACAAGGCTTATCCAGTTAATTATTCCTCTTAAGTCACGAGGCTTGCTCAAGTTATGTTCTGTTTAGGACTCAAAATGTTTGATCCCTGTAATAGATGATCAAATTATAATAGTGCCACCAACTTAATGATTAGTTGGGGAATCACTTGGGGAATAATTTTCCCAATAGGGAGTAATCAAAGATGTTACAACACTAGTTTAATGTAATTTTGTTTATTTCATACTGTCAAGAATGACATTTAAATACTATTATTAAAAGCCCAGGAATCAAAAACTGGCCCTCATAAGATGCCTTTTATCAACCAAGAGAGGCAGGGACCTGCCAACTCACAAGGTCACAAACTTGAGTTGATGAATTACTCTGCAACCTGTTGACTTAATAAAAAAGATTCACTGAATAGATACCTGATTGGCGCTGATTGTGTACCATCAAGAACCCAGACCTACAAAGAGGTTGTTAAATACTAAAAGGAGGCTAAAAACACCTGAAGTTAAATCTGCCCATAAGCACCAGCTGCCTTCAGCTCCCAGCGTAAAAATAGCAATGCAATTGGCCAACTCAGAGAACAGAAGTGGTGGAAAAAAGTCTTGCCACTTCTGTTTTTCAGAGCTAGTCAAACCAGAATTCACTGCCCTTAAAGACCTTCCTCAATGCCCACACCCTTCCAGAAAATTGCCTGGGACCTGAAGTCCGCAAATATTGAAGAAGCAAAATTATATGGTATAAAAACCCTGGCAGTATGGGGATGGCTATATTGTTATTTTTGATAATAAAGATTCATGAACCTTTGGTTTCAACAAATCCTACCCTATTTAGTCTTAGTGATCTTCCATCTTAACTCCAGCCAAGTAGACCATCAGGCAACCACCCCCTCTGGAGACCAACCTGCCAACCTACCCCAGGCACTATACTGTCCCCTTGGAGTCCCCTTTGGACTTGTGCATTTTACCAAATACCCACCCAACCCAGCCTACTCCAAGTCAACTTGGAAAACATACTTTTTTCCAACCCCTTGGCAATAACTAGAGTAATCAAAACTATTAGCTGTGAAGGAAAGTAGTACTAAGGCCACCCAGATTGTTCTATGATAAGTATAATTACCTGTCTGCTTACCCTGTCCCAATGACCCCACCTCTGATCCCTCAATCTGAGCTCCCAATGGAACCTTCCACTGCCGTCAAGACCACATCCACACAACTGTTTGGAGTACTCTAGATTACTTTGACATGATTGGTAGACTCTATGGCTCCCAACTCCAGGCCCTGGTCTTTACTTGGGCAATCTGTATCCTATATTATCAATTTAGCACCCATCTTATGATGGGCACTTCTCACTGGCCTGGTGGCTCCCTGTCCCAATTTACCCAATGCCTCCACCTATGCCTGTCTTCCTAACACTTCTGGCCACTATAAATGAATTTTTATCTAGATCTACTCCCTCTTTTTAGCCCCAGTTATCTTCTATCTGGGCTTCTCTCCAGTCATCATATATGTCCTCCATCTGGGCTTCTCTTTACTAGTCACTACAGATGTCTTCTGTCTGGTCTTTTCTCTCTAGATTATCCACCATATTTATCTTTCACTGAGGCTTTCAGAGGCAAGCATTTTGTCATGGATAAAGACAGCTTGGTTGATATCACTTGCCCCAAGAAAACCCAACAAAAAGGAGCTCTCAGTCATAAAACACCAATGAAGACTTACACTGACCTGAATCAAGAAATTAACAGGAAGTGGGTGATGGCCAAGAAGGTGCACCTTCAAACAGGACCTGAAAAGCTGCTGTTTAAGGCCTGAAAACACAAAAATCAGGTAATTTAGTGTTTTTGGCCCAAAAATTGATTTATGACATCACACAATTTTTGGTCAATCCTTGAGGCCTGGTGACACAAAACCCCCTGCCACATCAGCATTATTCCAAAGCCCAATATCACTTTAAAATTTATGTCATGGCCCATACTAGGGCCCAGCTGGACTCCCACAGGGGAGGCAGGCCGGGCCTGAAAGGCCATGTACACAATAGGCGCTATGTGAACCAGGTAGTTTAGAGCAGTGGCTAGGGGGCACCAACTCCCAAATGGGGCACAACTTGGTCAGCCAGCCCCAATACTGTGATGTAGACAAACCCCAGCTTGCTAAAGTCCTGGGTGGGAGGCGCGTCGGGAAGAGGAGGAGCAGTTGGAATATCCTTCATTGCTGATGGTAGATCCAGGTGATGGGGATGGAAATACTCCAGGTCAAGGGCGTGGGGCGGTTTGGCAAGGACAACAGGAGTATGGCCAGGAGGATATGGGTATGCAAGTTTGTATTGAGTAGTGGATTTATGAATGGATGCAAAAAGAATAATTAAATTTGAGCAAAAATAGACAATTCCTGCAATAAAATAATAATTTCTAGGCATAAACTTGATTTATTAAGATGTCAACAGTGAGGGGGGCTTCTCCCCCTCACTACTTATACTTACTGAAGATTCTGTGGCCTTTTATGCCACCAGAGAACTGATGGCATCATTTGGGGTTGGATTTACAATTTCACCTGGAATTTGCATGTTTGGCCAAGAGGGTGGGATCTCATTGGCTGCCATAACATAAACCTTTTGAATTTTGCAGCATGGCAAGTTGCTACAGTTATTTTTAGCTCCTGCAATGAATCAATTGCCTGATTGCGCAATCAAACGGTTGCGCTCCCAATGTGCCATTTCCTGATAGGTAGGTGGCCCAAATTTGATAACAGGCTCAATGCCAGGAATTCAAGGCTTGTGTGCCTCTCAAATCTTGGGCCATTTTTTAGTTGAAAGGGGGTATTTTGCCCTGGAAAGTGCTTTGTAGGGATTTCCACGCTCCAGGTTTACTCAACTCTAAAGAGGCCAGCTGACTGTCCAGGGCAATCTGGGCCCTGACAATTTACCAGAACTACTGCAGTAGTTTAATAAACATCATAACTTACCACTAGTTTTACAGTTTTAAGTTTTACATATTTTACAGAATATAGAGCTTCTCCTTGTGTACATGCCTGTGAGATATCTTGCTGGCTGTAGTATTGATTTCGTGTTGTCTGCGGCCTCTGCTCTGTTCTTTGACGCCCCCAATCTCAAAATTGAGAAAATTGTCAAACCAATTTGCGAGGTTCTCTATTTGCAAAATTCAGTGAATATTTCCCAGTCTCTGGTTTTTTGTATTCTGTTTTAGTTTTCTTAGGCTGCACTTTACCAATACCTTTGCTTGGAGATTTTTGCCTGCACATTTCAACTTTACAATTTTGACTCATTCTCAATTCTTTTAGCATTTGGTATTCTATACCTCATTTTGTGAACACTTATGAATTTTGCGGCAACTTCACCATTACACATTCACTCTCTAAATACTGCACTCTATTCTCTTTACTCCCCAAGTGATTGGCTTAGGAGTTTGCAGAATAACATGCTTCACTTTCTGAGTACCTCTCTCATCCCTTGGGTTGCAAAGCTGCTTTTATAGACAGCTGTCCCAGAGATGGCACTAGACCCCCTATGCTTGAACAGTGGTATTAAAACTCTTTCTTAAAACCACCTATAAGTGTCAGGAACCCATCTTCTTGAAAACATATCCATAAGCAGGTGTATGGCCGCAAAAAAGTTCAAACCTGTAATCAAGGAACCAACAGGGATGGATACCATTCTCATATGAAAGAGCTCCCCAAGAAAATGATATTGTCTCAGGAGGGGAGTAAATCTACCAAGGAGGAAGTAGGCTTCTAGGTAAATAAGAAGGAAGGCCAAAGCCAAGAGATGTAATAAGGAGGGTGAAGCAGGCTGACTGTTGCCCATAACTTATGGTTTCTCCGTAATAGGCAGGTTTGGAGACAAGGGTGTGGAAGTATAACATATGCCTGGTATCACTCAGTGCCAAAATTATTGAGATAGTGAGGAGTGGACAAACCAGAATCTTCTCTGGTTCCTAGGGATACACTTGCTGTAAAGACCTGCACAAGGAGCAACCAAACCATCATTTATACCCAAATGGCTCTCATTGGGGGGACTTGGGTAATCTCATGGCTTTGGATTTCAAATAAGGAAACAAGCAAGAGAAATTCAACTAGGTTTTAAGGAATTAACTTTATTAACTGAAAAAACTAACATCTTTAAAGATGGAGCCTTATATAGGCTTTCAAAGACTCTTAAATTGCAGCTTGTAAAGGGGAATGGGGAACAAATGTTGGGGAAATTGCAGGAAAACCTTGGCAGGAACAATCTTCTAAAAACAACATAAAAGACATTTTTAACATACAAAAAAATCCCCCTGATGGATCCCCAAACAGCTAGGTGTTATTTACCCCAGCTTTTTAAGAACATCAGCTTGGGGAAAAAGCGCCTGGTAGTTGTGACAACTACCAGAAGATAACCAGTGATTATATTGGTTAAAGCCAAGTACTGTGCTTGACAGTCCCCTGGCTGATTTCAAACATGAAGCAAAAGCGGGTTTGAGCTCTGAAGCCCTGGGTGTAAACTCTGATTGGCTGAAGAGCTTGTTTTTTGTTGAATTGCAAGGTAAGTTTAAACTCAAACAATTAACTTCAAATAGGTGTTGTTGAGGCCGGAGAGGAGACCTGAGTTTGATTCCCGTTGTGTCACTGGAGCTGGTTTCTGGACTTGACAATTTAATGTCATAAGGTAATAAAGAACTGATACTACCTACTAATAACCCATTTTTAGGGAACATAGTAGCCTTTCATGTAGGAAAGAAGTCCTCAGTAATTATAGGACATGAGATGTCATTGTTGTCAGGAATAAGTGTCAAGGTGTTTCTGACAATAAGACATAGGCATAGAAACTATCAGACCCTTTTGAGCAGGAATGACCCAAATGTATTTGCACCCAGATGGTATCAGGATCTTAGTGCTGCTTCAACCCTCCATCATCCAAGGGGCCACCAATTGTATTATTCCCACAGTTAGTACTCTAGAAGGGCAATACTGACACAGCATTCTCTCCTTTCTGTTAGGGATTCACTCATTTGGGAGCTTTTCCTCAAGAGAATGGAGAAGAGCACCCAAGTTAAGCTTACCTAGAGTGGTTCCTACAGGAATTTCTATCATCAACATGTGGAGCAAATGGTATAGTAACTGTAATCTTTCCAAAAGGGAGTAAAGTAGTTCAAGAGGTAGTAAACACTGGTATATCCCAGCACTAACCAAGGAGCTTGGGGATGTACAATTAGAGGAAAATAAGTGTTCTCAAAATAGGGTGCATGGCAGCAACAAAGACCAAAACAATACCAAATAGGGCCTTCATATTTCTCAGTTGGCGTTGGTTCAGGATTTTCAAAGTTCACATTGGATCAACAGAGTGCAAGGAAGAAACAGAAACCCCACACAAGAAGCAGAGGATTCATGTTTGGAAGGGAACACAGTCTATCTACTGATCAGTTAATCTGAGAATATAGACTTTATTGTGAATTATATAATGTCAAGTAAAGTTGTTGAAGAAATTTGCTCTGAAGGGAATCTTAGGCTCAAATACTGAAGGTAATTTGGGGAAGGAGTTGAAGGGTTACCCATGGTTTCTGCGCTTTCTGTTGGTGTAAAAATTTCTTACAGGCTTGCAGCAAGCTGCAGCCTGCAAGACTAGAAGAGGTAAAGGATTGGTTTATGGGCATATTGAGTAATTCTTTGTTGGGTTTGGCTGGCTTGGGTTTCTGGCTTAGATGTAGACTATTTCCATGGCTTTGTTTTTCATCTGAAATTTGATTGGGTGCAGAGGAAGCAATTTAATCCTTTGGGGTGCTTTTTGCATTTAGTTTTGAGCTGATTGATGCAGACATGGCTTTTAGAGCCTAAGCTAATTAATTTTGTATGGATTGAGTTAATATTGCCGGAATTGCTGATAATTGAAGCTGCTTCTAGTTTTAGACTGGAATTTATATTTACACTTGGGTTCTTGGAACTGGATTTTAAACCATTTTTGCATTCAATTTTCACAATTTGAATGTGCTTTTGCTTCTCTTTTGTTAATTGGTTTATTATTTTTAATTAACTGCTGATATTCTGCATTTTAAAACGTGGATTTGACTGTTGAATTATTATGACTACTTGCAGAGTTAATATTATTAATTGTCTCTTCATTTTGGCTAAGGATTTTGGTTGGGGAAGGGATGTAATTTATTACCCTTCCAAGGGAACCCCATCTGTACTATCACCCTAGATTGTCTAGGGATGCTTACATTGTCTTAGAATAACCATCCCTGGTTACTCCCTTTATCTTTCTTAGATATCACTAGATGGCTGCCCTAATGGCATTTCACAGCATAAAGTACATACTTGATAGATAAGACTACTTACCTCTCTAAGTTTAAACTCTCCTTATCTTGGCCAATTTATGGCCTTGCCTGTACAGCTGTCTTCTGTGTGGATTATCACAAAGATCCAACATCTAACTAGGGCAAATCCCAGCTTTCAAAGGCATCTTTTAATTATTACACAGTCTACATACACACACCATGCCACAGCTTTACTATATAAGCTATTTCTTTTTACCAGGGTACCAGTTTCTGCAGACAGGCCTTTTAACCCCCAGGGCTGCCTTGGGTTGCAGGCTTGTCCTATTTGGCTCTTGTTTTAACTTCCCAGAGGGCACAGAAGGAACCTTTGTAATAATATGTTAGAGGTTTGAACTAGCCAAGGGTTAGCCTTCAGGGCAAAATCAAGAGAGTGTACCATAACTTCCTGGAAAGCAAACATAGGAGAGCTTCCCTTTTGATAAAAGGAAAAGAGGCACTGAAGTAAACAAAACCAACACAGATGTGGATAAGCTCCTTCTTATTGGAAAGAGAATCATGGCTTATATAGCCAGTTAAAGCACAGATCACCCTTTAGAAAGGCAGAGGGTGAGAGTTCCTATCACTGTACCAGGATCAGGATAGATCATGTGATGCATCCCCAGAATGTGTGGACATTGTAAAGCCCTGTTCAAAGAAATGTGGCTGTTATTGAAGTCAAACTCAAACCCAAGCATATCTTTGCATGTATCACATTTCAAAAGTAATATCGAAATAGTGTGGATAGCACAGTTTAGGGCAGGGCTGGTTGGAAGGGCCTATCACAGAATTTGGGCTACATTGATAAAGTAGGCAAGAGAATGTCCCATTATTAATCATGGACTGGCATCATAAAATCCACTAACCCAGCAAAAGTGATGTATACTATTTCAGCAATTGGTTGACAGGTGCCTCAGGTGATTCATTGACCAGGGAGCTCAGGTAGGCTTGGGAGTTGGGGGAGGTTCCATTGGCACAAAGTATGCTGATAAATAAATATACCAGCCTTTAAACAACTTTGGATGTACTATGGGCCAAATACTCTTTCAGTTGACTCTATGTTGCAACCAAGTTTTGAACCTTGCCTGCCAATGTATCTTACAATACACAGGGGGTGCTCAATGAGCCGCCCCTTGATGTATCTAACGCTATGAACTAATCTGATGGTAATATCAAATGGTGGGTACTTCATCCTAATTAGGAGCGCTACCAATTCAACTTGCTGATCCCCGCACAAGTTATCCCTTGGCTCCAAACCTTACATGGAACTTCCCACCATGCCACCCCCTTGTGGCCTTGTGGCTTTCCCCATATAGTATATTAATCACAATATTCTAAAATAAACAATACCTTGTTCTTATTATTCTGTCCTTTATATTGGACTGTTGTCTTCCCCAATTCCAAGTACTGAATCCTCATTGGTTCAGTTGCAACAGTGGTAGCAGAAGTAGGTTTACAACCTATCTAAAACAAAATTCCCCCAAGAAAGGACAGAGTACGGGCTGTATGGCTACTCCCCAACAAGAGACCTTCCTGCCAATCCCCAAGGGGGACATCCCCAACAGGTACGTCATCTATCAAGACCAGCTAGTTCTCACCAGCATGTATAATTGGCTCTGCCTCAGGCAGCATGATGACAGTGTCACCCTGCCCCAGTCAGATCTGTCCCAGCGCATGCTCAATCTTCAGCTAGAATCCTTTGCTGGGGGCGTAGAGGGGGCTGACATTGTCAGTTGGCTCCAATCTACTGAAACCCGCCTTTGCATCTGTCAAGTCCCTGAGCCCATGTTGATTGCCACTGCGTCTGGTTGCCTCACAGGGCCTGCCGCTGTGTGGTTCACCAACTGGGCCAGCCAGGAACTTGACGTTACCTGGGCAGCATTCCAAGACGCCGCCAAGTCCTGCTATAGCAAAACCTTCTCCCCCATTGTTGTGGGAACCCCTCTTCTAGCAATCAAACAAACTGGTTCTGTTCCTGAGTAACTTGCCGCCTGGCAACAAGCTCTTGCTGCCGCCCCCAAAGCTGTGATCAACAGAAACGCAATGCTACTCACTCTCATCATCAATGAGTTAAAACCCCATATCTGTAAGTGGGTCCCCGTAGGTTGCTGCACCTCCATTGACAACTGCTATAAGGCCATTGTGGAGGCTAACAACCAGGCCTCAATGGGCTTCCACTGTACCAGTGACGCTCCATCCCAACCACGGACCACACCTGGCAGTGGCCACAATCAAGTAGGCTGCCGCCAGCCCCGTCAGCAGGATAATGGGACTAAACGCCCTCGCAAGGGGGGAGCTTCAGCTAGCGCAGATTGAGGATCAGGGAAAAGCCTGGGGGTTGTAGCAACAATAGGCCTTACAACCCCACCTGACCCATCCTCTCAATCCCTGCTCGCAAAAAATCCCTGTGACTACAACATTCTCAAGGTCAAAACCCTGGACGTCTTTTAAGTTCACAGTGACAACCCCGTATTGCAAGCAAGCCAATCCTCAAATAAAGTAACACACTTGTCCTATCTCTTCTGTTTCTGTGGGAACACCCACAAATTACTTGTAGATACTGGGGCTAACCACACTATGGTGGACCAGGCGTTTGCCAACTCTCAACAATTATACCAAGTGCCTAGCAGGTTCAAAGCAGTACAAGTAGCTGACTCCCACAGAGTTGCCATCACCCATGAGACAGTACCCTTCTCTGTAAGAATGGGGAACATCCAGGTTAAGCTCTCTGGGCCAATCATGGCAGGGCTTAGCCATGATATAATTGCTGGCCTCAGCTGGCTTTGGTACAACTGCCCCTACATTGATTGGGATACCTCTGTCATCACCCTCAATAGGAATGGGGTGGGATTCCAGATCTACCCTGTGGAAATGAGCAAGTTACTCCACAATACTGTGTTTGTCAGAATAACAGAAACAGGCTCGTACAATTTCAAGGGGGGAAACTAGACTTCAATCAATGCTCAGTTGAAGTTATCCGTGCTGAACCATCCACAGTCCCTCCCTTGACCCCCTCACCATCACCAGCGCTTGCTGCACTCCTCAAGGAGTACAAGGATGTATTCAGTGAGACAATTGAGCAATTACCTCCTCCCTGGGAGATCCAGCACGCTGTACAACTTCAAGGATTGTTACCTAAAGCACAACCATTATACTGTCTTACACCAAAGGAAGATGAAACCCTCCGCCAGCACCTTGTGGACATGCTTGATAAGGGCTTCATTTGCCCCTTGCTCTCTCCATATGGGGCAGCTGTCTTCTTTGTAGCTAAGAAGGACGGGTTCCTTTGCCTGGTCACAGACTATTGCGCCCTAAATGAGGTGACAGTTAAGAATAAGTACCCCCTGCCGCTGATTGACGACCTGTTTGATACACTTGCAGGTGTGAAGGTCTTTAGCAAGATTGATCTCACTGCAGGGTAAAACCAGGTCCACATTGCACCAGGGGATGAGGCAAAAACTGCCTTCTGCACACACTACGGGTCGTTTGAGTGTCGGGTCATGAACTTTGGAATGACCAACGCTCCCTCCACCTTTTCCATGTTGATGAACAAAGCCTTTGAGGAACTGATTGGGAAGTGTGTGGTGGTGTACCTTGACAACATTATTGTCTTCAGTCAAGATCAAACCACACACCTCCAACACCTCCGTGCTGTCCTCAACACCCTTTGGAAAAACCATCTAAAAGCTAAACCCTCCAAATGTGAGTTCCTCAAGTCAGAGCTGCTATTCCTTGGGCACACCATCTCTGCCCAAGGGATAAAGCCCAACCCTGCCAAAATCAAGGCAATCACTAGCATGCTGCCCCTCACTGATATGGGCCAGGTGCAGACATTCTTAGGCATGGTTGCCTATGTGCGCAAGTTCATTCTCAATTGTGGGGAGCTAATTGCACCTCTCACTGAGCTCCTCAATACCAAACAGCGCTTCCATTAGACCCCTGTCAGAGATTGAGCCTTTGAGATGTTGAAGCAAAGGCTCACAACAGCACCAGTACTGCAGTTCCCCAATTGAAACCGACAGTAAAAACTTGAGACCAATGCCTCTGATAGAGCCATAGGGGGTGTGTTAAGGGTAGAAACTGACAATGGCGTCTTCCTCCCCGTGGCATATGAGTCCAGGAAACCTACTGACTCAGAGCAATGCTACCCCATCCACGATAAGGAATTGGCAGCCATTGTACACTGTGTTGAGAAGTGGCGCTGCTACTTGGAAGGTGCTACCTTCCCACCCCGCGTTCTGACGGACCACAAGTTGCTCCAGTACTTCAACACACAGTCCCACTTGACACGTCACCAAGCAGGATGGGTTGAGCGCCTATCCCCCTACCAGTTGCTCATCAAGTACAAGCCTGGAAAGGAACTTGTCACAGCTGACGCCCTTTCATGACTCTACGTAGTGTCCATAACTGGGGATGATGGCTTGGACCCAGATTGGCCCATGCTCTACCTCTGCCCTGAGGCAACTTGCTACAAGGGCCTTAACTTGGTCACCATCTCCAAGTTGAAGGACAACAAAAGTTAGTTCACCACCAATGCTGGTAACGTCTGCCGCCGGGCAGAGACAGGTGAGAAGACGCCTTACATTCCCACCACACAACAAGGGGACACAATATTGCACTACCACCAAACCCTGGGTCACATCAGAGGGCGTAACCTCTTTGAGATTATGAAATGAAAGGTTTGGTGGCTGCGCATGTGTCAAGACATCCTCGACCTCCTTGAAATGTGCGTGTTGTGAGAAAAGAACACGTCCAAACCTGCACCCCCAAGTCTTTCCTGCCCATCAAGGCCATGGAACCCTTTGAGCAGTGGGCCCTCAACATTTTGGGGCCACTTCCCAAAGACAGACTGGGCAAGAAGTAAATTATCACTGCCATCAACTACTTCACTCATTGGCCAGTGGCCTGGGCAACAACCAACCACACTGCCAACACCATCACCCGCTTTATTGGCAAGGAAATTGTGGCTTGCTTTGGGCAACCCAAACGTCTCATCACAGATGGTGGCCCTGAACTTGTTGGACACGTCATGAAGGCATACTGCGCCAAGAACGCACTCCAACGTATAGTTATGACTCCCTATCATCCTCAAGCCAATGGACGTGTGGAACGGTTAAATGGCTTGTTGGTTCAATTGATTGCCAAGCTCTCACAAGAGCACCCTAACACCGCATGGACTGAACACCTGCCCACTGCGCTACTTATCCTGCAAGCAAGAATCAACAGGGGCACTGGGTTCAGCCCTAGCACCCTGGCCTTTGAAACACCCAACAGTCTGACAGGGGTTGAACAGGGGAAACTACAGTCCAAGGTTCCCGACAAGCCTCCCCTAGTAACAACCCCATCCCTAGACCAATGGTGTGTCAAAGCCCGGGAGATCAAACAAAAGCGGATTGCAGGAGGGACAAAGCACCTCAAAGCTAGATACGCCGTAGGTGACCCCGTCTACACCCTCAATCCCAATTCTGCCAAATTAGAACCCAACCACCTAGGGCCCTTCAAGATAGCTGCTGTCTATGACAATCACACTTATCAACTTGAAGATGCCCAAGGAAACACCAAGAGGCTTTACCATGATTGCTTGCGCCCCTGCCACGCCATCCTCACACAAAGGTTGTTTGTGCGGACCTTCCCAGACCTTCCGCAGACTCTGGTCTTGGTGTCTGACGACAAGCAGGGGGCAAGGGGGTGTTGCAACCAAGTTTTGAACCTTGCCTGCCAACATATCTAACGTTATGAACTAATCTGATGGCAATATTGAATGGAGGATACTTCATCCTAATTAGGAGCGCTACCAATTTGACTTGCTAATCCCCGCACAAGTTATTCTTTGGCTCCAAACCTTACATGGAACTTCCCACCATGCCACCCCCTTGTGGCCTTGTGGCTTTCCCCATATAGTATATTAATCACAATATTCTACAATAAACGATACCTTGTTCTTATTATTCTGTCCTTTATATTGGACTGTTGTCTCCCCCAATTCCAAGTACTGAATCCTCATTGGTTCAGTTGCAACATCTATATGAAATATGAGTTTGGAATAAGGGCTCAAGGGAAAGGATGTTTTTAAATGTATAGTCCTTATAGGCAGGGTTGAGTGGATATTCACTGAAATAGACAGGACTAAATGATACACCAGGCAGACAGAAAACAGTGTGCTGGGGATCTGCTGGGCTGTTAGTTGGTTGGCTAGGGCTTCAAGGCCAGAGAAGACTGTACTATAATATAGGAATACCAAGATCTAAAGCGGAAAGCACTGTGTGAACAAAGGTTTATTGTCTAATTCAAAATGGCAATAAGATCCCCTGTTCATTATGGAGGGGTTTCATAGCCTTTTGCTGCTAATTTACTAAGCAGTCTCCTGATTGGCCAACACAGTCATCTGCAGCCACCTGACCTTCAAGCAAAGCTTGGGCTTCAGGCCCAAATTCCTGCGGGCCATTTGGTCCTTCTTTTGGGGTTTCTTTGGAAAAGGTGGCCAATGACAAATGTTTGGCTTGTTTTCCTAAGAGACTTGGTTGCTCAGTCCTTGTTCACAGGTTGACTGAGTAGTTTTCAGGCTTGGGTCCTGGTAACCCAGAAGTCTGAATACCCTGCTGGCCATCATCAAACCCTCACCCCATAAGGACTTTGGAACCCAAGAGTGACATCCATCAAACTCAGAATTTTGGAGAAGCCCTCCAAACTAAGTATACCCAAGTTTCAGCCTCAAAAACAACAGGCCAACAGCCGGTATTTCAGCTGGAACTTCTGGGCTCCATGTATTGGAACCAGGGTTTGAATTAACATGAAGTCTATCACTGGCTAGTTGACTAAAAACTCATTCAAAGGTCCTAAACACAAAAACAAAGGCCCAGCAGTTAGATGGGCCTCTGGCTGAGCAGAAATGTAGGTGGAAGGTCCAGGGTTTGATTCCCAAAAGGAAGACTCAGCTATCTGTTCTTTAGAAATGTCATTCCTGACACTTTTTTAATAAAGTATCCTTTTGATTAAACTTTCCTGATTTCAATTTAAAATACTTCAGCATAGATATTCACAACAGTATTATGGTCTTTTGTTGACTTTATGGTGAATGCTACTGGTTGATCATGTTATATATTTTTGATAGCTATTATACTGTAGGTTTCAGTCTTATTGAGAGAAAGACGGCTAGCCCAGATTGAAATGTAAGATTTTAGGTTGAAGTTTATAAAAACAATGTTTCAGCAGATCCATCATGTCTTGGTTTGAGTTTGCAGTGATTTTCAGCTTGCCAAAAACTATGGCAATTTTATGTCCTAAAAACTTTAAAATAGTATTTAAACCTTTTTGGGAAAGAACTTATATCCTTAGTTTTGCAAAATGGTGGTACTAGACACTGTGTTTTTCAATAAAGGGGAACTTTGTAGTACAGGCTTGCTCTATTACAGATCGCAATATCAGCTGCCCTAATCTCCAGTATTCTAGTCATATATATAAGGAAATGGATTTATTTAAAAAAAAACTTTGATCATGCTTCATCATTCCCAAAAAGGTGAAAAGCACCAGATCTATCCAACATGCAATAATAGAGGGTTTGGCTATCTGCAAATACTATTAAATTGATTGTTTTATTGGCATAAACTCTTATTTTTACAGCGTAAGAACAAAGTTATTTAAAAAATTATTGAGCTGGACTTTTTGTGTTTTACCTTTAAGTTCTTTTAATTGCATACCAAAAGTTATAATGATTAAGCTTTCAAAAAATACTAATTTAAATTACTATTTTAGCTTTAAGCATTATTGAGGTATACTAAGAAGCTAGTTTGTATAACATCTAATCACCAAATGCCATAGTGCTTTCGAGGATCTTACAATACACCGATCTTTGGAAATAAATCCAGAACACCTGCAAAAAGATGAGTACACAAAATGTGATAACAATTCTTCTTGGCTTTTGAGATATTTCGCACAGGAAAACGGGTTTGAAATAGGATGAGTTACGCCTCTTTTATAGAAAATAAAGGGAGATTAATTTGGTTAGATAAATATCGTTGGGTGTGGAAATTTTTAAAACTGATCAAAAAAAAATATTGCCCACAATTATTACAATCTGCTTAAATAAAGGCCCATTGCACTATCAAACACCCATAAAGGTTGTGCGGTTTAGAGAAAGAAGTTAAAATACTACAAAATGTTATTTGGTCTCATGTGGCTGCTTGCATGAGAGATAGAAATTGCGACTCTTAGTGTAAGCTATCGAACTTTAAATGAACTGGATTTTACCAAGCTGGATTATTATTCAAATTGGTTGCGTCATTTCAGGTAACTGATTTGATTTGTTTAAATATTTGTATGGCTGTAGCTAGAGCTGCTTCGGCCCAGCTCTGAGTCGCCATTGTCAAAACGGACATTTTTATAATATTTACATATCTAAATAGCTTTTTGAAAAGGGTATGAGCTAGAGGCTAGCCAGAGCTTGGTCGATGCAGCCCTTGTTGAATCTTTAGGACTGTATATTGCTTCAAAATGCATTCCAAGGAAGATCAGCAATTTTGTGAAGCACCAGATATTTAACCGAAATTATAAAAACCACGTAAATTGTTTTATAGCCAACAAAATACAGTTAATATAATTTACAGTCTATATTCAGTATCCTTAATAAATGCTTAATGTTCTAGCCTCAATTTTTGCTAAATAGATTTCTTACGTTATTGATGTTTAAAAAAGTTGTGATATAGTTTTGCCAAATTAAATAGATTGAATATAAATAACATAAATTTAGAAAAATGACGAAAGCCAGTGAAGCTGCTACTATTTTAGGCGGACTTTTTGGGTTCTGGTTGATTGTGCAATTAGGCTGGCTGCCCATTCCATTACCTTCCATCTTGCTGCAAAAAGTTTGGCCAACAGTAAGCGTTTTACATTGACCTTTCCTTGTGATTTAATATCAAATCCTAATTCTTAAGCTCCCCTTTGTTGCTTTGGTCTGGTTTGGATCTTATTCTTTTGTCAACATTGGGTATAATCTTATGACATTCCGAGACTGCCCTGAGGCTCATGAAGAGCTTATGCAGGTATTAAAAATAGCTTCTCAATTCTAATTTTTCAGCAAATTGATGAGGCTTTAAGAGATCTTCGGTCTAAAAAAATCAATGTAGACTAGGGTGCCCACGTTCCTTTTAAAAAGCTTGAGCCTTTTATTCGCTTTATTTAGGAATAAGTGAAAGTGGATTTTAACCAATCCTAAGCCTCTGATGCACCTTTTTAAAACAGTTAATCAAGACAGTGTTAAATTTTAACCACTTTTTAAAAACCTGAATTGACCTTAAATACTCCTTCTAAGGTAAGCTTTAGCCTTAATTTTTAAGCTTGTAGAAGCTTTTAAATTGAAAATTGTGACATGAGTTCCTCAATAATTAGAAGTAGTTGTACAATAATTTGATAGATGCTCTTATTGTATTTTTTTATTTTTAGGGTTTGGCTAGATTGAGGCTTCTTTATAACTGTTAGAGTAATGCCTCAAGAATATTAATCATACATCCAGTAAACATTGCTGATTATTGACCCCTGATTTTCTCCACCTGCAAAATGATCTTTTATCAATTGTACTTTTTAAAGCTTTAATCCTCTATAATTTTACCAGTTTCAGACTTTGAAGGTGAATAAGGTGCCCTTTTTTAACTTTTGATTAAAGCCAATATAATTGTTCAAGGGACAGTCCTATGGGCTATTGTGTATGAGTAATTAGTTAAAAAGGAACACAATCCCTTGATTCCCACTATGCTTGTGGTTTATATGTCTTCTGAAGACTAAACTAAAAATGTATGCATAGCAGCAACCATTCTTTTAATTTATAAGCTGATGGCTACATGTATTTCATTATCTCAACTAGAGGACAGCTGGATGCATTGTTTGTATACTTCCTGAAGTTTGGCAAATTTATTGCTTGTGATGGCTCTTACTAGTTCACCATTGATCAACTTGGTATATATCTTGAATAGGGCACCTAATTCCTATTCGAAATATTCTAAGCTGGATGATAATCAGGAGCCTTTGTTTTGAATTGGTAAACCCTAGCAGATAGGTAGTCCACTTTCTTATGGTTATTACACTTCAATCCACTAGTTTAAGATTTTGGGCTTTTATAACTGGGATATAATTTTTTATAGAATGTGGTGTATAAGACATATTCTCTTTTAAGAATAAATATTTTTAATTACTATTAAAGGCTTAAAGATGCCGTATATACTTCCCAGAAGTATATAAAATGAGATAAAGGGGAAATTTAAGAAGAGAATGATACTTTATTTGATATGAATATAGGGTATTATATAATATCATGAGAAGCCACATACTGTCCATGTATGTCATGGTAGTCATGGGGCTTATCCAAGTAATTGTTCCTCTTAAGTCACGAAGCTTGTCCAAGTTGTGTTCTGCTTAGGACTCAAATGTTTGATTCCTGTAATAGATGGTCAAATGATAACAGTGCCACTGACTTAATGATCAATCGGGGAATCATTTGGAGAGTCACTCAGGGAATTAGTTTCCCAAGAGGGAGTAATCATAGATGTTGCGACATCTCCCCCTGGGATGCTAAAAGGTGGAACCTTGGGAAAACTCTTGAAAGTGTCGGGATTTGGGCTTGATATTGATCCAGTTTTACATTGGGTACAGGAAGTTGGGAATTACATTGTGCCGTTATTGCTTGGCATAGGAGGAGGCAGTCATGATGCATACATTTGAGCTCTGTACATGCACCTATTCCTTTGATTAGGTAGGTCTTGTTTGGTTTGACTTCCATGACAATGCCTGATTCTTGTAATCCTGGGTCCAATTTGTGCATGTTGTGATTAATGACCCATATCTTGTCCCTGAGTTGGAAGCGCCCCTGTTGTAGTGGTATGGCTTTCCTCATAATCCTCTCCTTTTCCTTGTCTTCTTGTTCCTTCCTGGTGCGCTGCACTTCAGGGTTATTGTTGTCTGGCAATTTCTTAGGTAGAGGTAACTGTGATCCTGATGTAGTGCTAACAATGGCAGGTTTATGTCCATATACAAGTTCATGGGGTGTTTGCCCGTATTGCATTTAATTTGTGTTCTTCACACCATAAGCGCAGCTGGCAGCATGTCAACCCAGGCTTTTGGATTGTTGGCAGATAATTTGATGAGGGCTTCTACAAGGGAACCGTTCAGTCTTTCAACTCTCCCATTTTCTTTTGGGTGATAGGGGCTGGTAAGTGTGTGTTTTATTCCATTTTTAGCAAGGAAGATATTGGTGTCAATAGCTTTAGGTTTAGTTCCTCTGTCTGTGATTAGGAGTTCAGGTTTCCAAAACTTAGCTATGATCTCTTTGCCAATAAATCATCTTACATCATTTTCTTTGTGTTTTTTTGTAGCTTGTGCTACAAGCCACTTAGTCACATATTCAATAGCTGTTATAATGTACTTTTTTCCTTTGTTGTCTCTGGGCATTGTTCCCACAATATTCAGTGATCATACTTTGAAAGGCTGTGTGATTGACTCTGGTATTACTGACTTGGGGGTGCCTTGGAGTGGGCGTACTTTTCACAGACTTTGCATTGGTCTAGTATTTTCTTGATGTTGTCCAGAATTTTGGTCCACCAGTAGTGTGTCTTGAGGTATTCATGCAAGTTCCTGCTACATGTGTGTCCCAGATCTCTGTGGTATTAAAGGATTGTGTCAATCCTTTGTGTTGACAGGACGTAGGGTACAGTATCATCACTTGGTAGTATGCTGTGTAGAGTACCATATACTTTTTGAAAAGATGTTTGTTCTTGAGGACTTTTTCTTGTATGTCCATTGGTGTACCAAGTGGGAACCCCTCTTGGAGATTTCTCATTATTAACATAGGCCAATCAGGGTCTCCATTGTGCATAGGAGATGTTTACAGTATAGCCTTGACAGGGCATCTGCAGTAAGCATTTCTTTGCCTGGTTTGTATTCAATTATCATGGGGTACCTTTGTATAAGGCTCATTCATTCAGCTTGTTGTCTAGATAGATGTTGTTGAGTTTTAAAGAATATCAATGACTTGTAGTTGATTAGCACTTTGAATACTTGTGCACCTTCCAGATATAATTGCCACTTCATTAGACAGTAGACAATAGCTACTAGTTCTTTGTCATGTATTGGATATCTTTGCTTACCATCAGACAGTTTTCTTGATTTATATGATACAGGAAGGAAGTCCTTTTCTGCAGTTTGAATTTGGAGTACACCTATTTTTTAATTGGAAGCATCAGTTTCTAGTTTGTATATTCCTTCACAATTTGGATACTGTAAGATTAGGGCGGTGACCATACACTCTTTTAGCTGTTGGAAATGTTGATCCCTTAACAGTCTCCATAAAAATTTAGTTGTCTTGCCTGTGATTGCAGATAAGGTAGCAGTCAAGGCACCCCAGTCAGGGATAAATCTTCTGACATAGGCTAGCATGCCTAGGAATTTACAAATTTTGCTCTTCTTCTGTGGTCCTGCTATGTTGGTTATTGCTTGTATCTTTTCTGGGTCTGGCTTTACTTCTTTCTTGCTGATGATGTGCTCTAAAAATGGGAGTTCTGCTGAAAAAAGTCACATTTGATGATTTGGCTATAATTTGGTTATCTCAAAGGGTGCAGAGGACCAGGCGGATGTCCTTCCAGTGTTGCTCTACATTCAGACTGTATATAATTATGTTGTCAAGATAGATAATATCCCTTTTTCCAATGTGTTATTTAAAGACTTCATTCATAAAGGTCACAAAGGTGCTTGGGGCATTTTTTATACCAAAGTTAAGGTCCACACATTCAAACAAGCAATACTTAGTTCTGAAAGCTATTTTAGTTATGTCTTCTGGTTGAATACAAATTTGGTGGTAACCTGCTGTCAAGTTGATTTTTGTGAAGACTTGGGACCCCCCCAGGGCATCAAAAAGGTCATCAATCAGGGTCAGGGGATATCTGTTCTTAATTGTGACCTTGTTGAGTGCTCTTTAGTCTATGACCAGGTGGATTAATCCATCTTTCTTTGCTAAAAAAAGCCAGCCACACCAAAAGAAGATTAAGAGGGTTGTATGGGTTCTTTTTCAAAGCCCCATCTAGGTAGGCCTTTAGCATGTTGTCCTCTTGTGGTGTTAAGAAGAAGATAGGTTGTGCTTTATGCAAGCTCCTTTTGAGGTTGATTTTATTCTGAATGCCCCAGTTGGACAGTAGTCCTGGCAACTTTTCTTGGAAAAAAAGAGAATTCTTGGATTAGCTGTGCTTGGATTAGGTCTTTTTCACGTGTGGTTTCTGTACTTTTAAAATGGGTAATCTCATATGTGCAAGTGTCCCAATCAATATTGCTAGGGTCTTTTTCTTCTTCAGTTTCCATAGTTTTCACAAATACATGGTCTCTCATAAGTGTGCCAAGGTGGTTTGGATACACATGGGGGTGGGCAACAGCGCCCATGTCAATACTATAGTAAAGTGACAACCCGGTTTTACATAATGTTGTCTCCTGGATGTCAACACTTTTTTAAGTAACAGCACGCTTTACTCTGAAAATTTTTAATATAAAAAATATTTTAAATACATTATTAAACCAAAATGACTCCAGAGAGTTCAAAAATGTAATAAAAAATGCCACAAGTATAAAAATAAGGAGATATAAGCCAGTATTTTTCAATTCACTATGTAAATTACACTCTTTATTATAAAATTATTTTTTATGAGAATAAAAAATAAAATTCCAATGAACCAAAAAAAGATATTTTATATATCATAATAACTACAAAATATAAGAAAATTCTAATTTCAATTTATCATACTTTATATAAGCACAACTGAAAATATCTCATACCTTAAAGATAAGTTAACAAAATATAAGATATTTCTTACAAAACCACATTGAAACTGTATCTTAAACTTACCATTTATACCTAAAAAGATTATTACTATCCAAAAAAATAAATAATATATATATAATCCAAAAGCAAAAAGTATACAGGTGTCAAGGATCTGGATGTACAGGTATTCTGGCTACCACCAACTCACTTAGCATCCAGTCATTGCCCAATTTGGTGCCCTCCCAATATACAGTTTGACATACTGGAAATGGCAACCAAGCAATATCACCTGACTGTCCAAGTATCCAGTGACTTGAACTCATCCCACACATGATCAACCCCTAGGTTTGATCCAACTAAATCTCTGCCACAGTTAAAGCTATATAAGCCTAAACTAATATTCAATAAAATATACTTCTCTTCTCTCTCATTTCCATATTTAAAGCTTTCCTAAAAGGCGCTTCTCATCACTTGTAGCAGCTACAGTTTTTTGACCACACCCATGAAAGAGAAAATGACTGACCTAAACCCGCCCACCTTTGCTCACATACTCAATCAGGCCACATCCCAGGAGACCTGGAAAATGTACTTCCACGCCCATGGCATCAAAAAAGATATACCTAGTGGATGCACTGTATTCAAAACAACTGGTCATGCCCAAAGCATGTGCCAAGATAATTCAATACAGTTGCTCTCTTCAACCACAAACAAACGTACAACCACCTATCACAGGTGAAGTGACTAACCCCAAATACATTGGTATTGACAAGTTCTTTAGTAAAAACAAAGAAAACGTCATCAACAGGCTAGACCACTCAGCCTCTAAACTTTGCGCCAGCTGCATTCCCCACAAAAAATGGGTCCAGGAAGCCAGCAAACGCCTGGACAAGGCCGCAGCTAACTGGTTTGCCACCTGGGTTGACTCACAGACTGACAACCAGCTTGACAACTAGGAAGAGTTTAAAGTGGACATCACGCACAACTTCTGCATCACTGAATTCCTCCAAGACATTGCAATACAGCTCAGCAATCTTCCACAGAAGACCACTATCATGGCTTACGCTAATGAATTTGAGGAAATACACCGCAAAATCCAAAACCCAGCACAAGCTGACAACGTGCACACAAGAGCATCATTCATAAACAGGATCAAACCCTCAGTTGCTGCCCTCATCTGTCCAGAAGCCAACACCTCCATGTCTGCACTTATTGCAGAAGCCAAACACACAGAAAAACACGCAAACATGGAATATGCAGTACACAATGGCAACCGCTCCTCCAACTGCAATGGCAGAGAAAATTTCAATGACAAAAAATGCCAAAACGCCAATCATAGCAACAGCAACTCCAATTGAAACAATGGGAATTGCAGCCAGAGTGCAAACCTCTCCCGTCCCAAGAAAGAGGACTCTGTCAAAGTAAATAATGCTGAAACTGCAACCCACTATGAATCTGACCCCACATTCTCTGACCTCAAATGTCTCAAAACAGAGGAACAGGGAAAAGAAGAAGGGGAACAGGTTTAAGTGCCCCTGCCTCCCCCCAACTTGACAAGAAACTGTACCAAGGCACAAACTTTGCTGCTTGCATCCCATGTGTCCCGCAATCCTCCATTTTTATGAATGTAAAAATTAAAGATTGCTCACAACTTCTTGTCTACCTATGCACTTACAAATCACATACACATAAAATTTTATTTGACTCTGGTGCTCAACACACTATGGTAAGCAAACTATTTGTAACCAAGTACAAAATACCAGTTGTCAAATCCAACTTCAAATACGCCAGAATGACAGATAAATCAAAATTTCTACTCAAAGGTGAAACAACTCCCTTCAGAATTGACCTCAAAGGCATACAAACGTCCATCAAAGGACTTTTTGTGAGCAACATAAACTACGACATTGTAGCAGGCATGGAATGGTTCACCTGAGTGAACCCCAGCATATGTTTGAAAACAAAAACCATGACTATCAAACGCAACAGAGTCAATTTTAACATCCTCAAAGAACCCAATGACCTCATTCTAAGAGACAGTATTTTTCCAGGTCATAAACCAAGATGACTCAGAACGTCTAACCAAAGATAGTACCCTCCACATAATGAGGTACACCAAATTCAGTATCATATAAACAACCAAAATCCAATGCCCAGAACTTGTGGCACTCCTAAATGAATACACCCATGTATTCAAGGAAGAGCTCACAAAGTTACCACCCAAACAGGAGGTCAAACATGGCATCAACCTATAAAAGCCATGCCTAAACCTGAACCCCTCTACAGACTCTTCCCCATGGAGACCCAAACTCTCAAAACTCATATTGAGGACAACCTAGCCAAAGGATTCATTTGCCCATCTGAATCCCTGTGGGGGGCAGCAGTGTTCTTTGTAAAGAAAAAGGAAGGCACTCTTTGTCTAGTAACTGACTACAGAGCACTAAATGCAAGCACAGTAAAGAATAAATATCCCCTTCCACTTATAGAGAATCTGTTTGAAAGACTCTCTGGAGCCAAATTTTTCTCCAAAGTTGACCTCACCTCAGGTTATAACCAAGTCAAAGTAAAGAAAAAGGAAATACTAAAGACTGTGTTCTGTACAAAATTTGGATCCTTTGAATGTAGAGTAATGAATTTTAGGATGACCAACACTCCTACAATGTTTGTCACTATGATGAACCAAGTGCTAAACAGCCTCTCAAATACATTATGTTACCTTGACGACATCATCATATTTTCAAAAACAAAAAGGAACACCTCACACATGTCTGAAAGACACTTGATCAACTTGCAAAGTACAAACTATATGCTAAGCCTAGTAAGTGCCAATTTATGAAAAAGGAACTCCTGTTCTTGGGCCACATTGTCTCTTACAGTGGCATCAAAGCAGACCCAGATAAAATAAAAGCCATAAATAACATGCAATGCCCCACCTCCGTGGAACAAGTTAGATGCTTTGTCAGAATGGTAGCTTACCTAAGGAAATACATCAAAGACTGCAGAAAGCTTACTGCATCAATCAATGACTTAACCAAGGTTAATGCCAAAAAGAAATTCATCTGGACACCAGAATACAACAAGAATTTTTAACTATTAAAACAAGCTTTGATTGAAGCACTAATCTTGCAATACCCTAATAACAACAGATGCTACAATCTTGAGTCAGATGCCAGTGACACTGCCATTGGCGCAGTCTTACGCATCTGCCAGCCTAGGCAGAAAGACTTCCTGCCAGTATGTTACAAAGGTAGAAACTAACCAACACTGGGAAGAGGCACCCAATACACAACAAGGAATCACTAGCAATATATCATGCATGCAAGAAATGGAGATGTTATCTAGAAGGACATTTAAGCGTCTGAGTACTAACTGACCATAAATCCTTAATCTACTTCAAAGCTCAGAGCGCACTTGCACGGCAATAAGCCAAATGGATGTCCCTGCTGGAGCAGCTCAATTTGGACATCCAATACAAAAAGGGGGCAGAGCTAGTCACAGCTGATGATCTCTCTAGGCTATGTCAGCCAAGAGAGGATCATCCTGATCACCTGGACCCTGACTGTCCAAACCTATATAATACTGAGTATAAAACTAAAGGGAAATACCCCTCAACACATCAGCTAACCCACAATACATTAGTAAGGAACAAAAAATATTTCCATGTATCAAATGGCACTTTATACCAAATCATTAATGACAAACATGTTCCCTACATCCCACTTTCACAAAGAGTTGACACCATATTAAGACATCACAGTCTTCTAGGACATACAAAGGCTAAAAATCTATACCTCATGTTAAAAGAGATAGTATGGTGGCTCAATCTTAAACAAGATATAATTGATGTTCTGAAAAGTTCACAGTTTGTAAGAAATATGCCAGCACAAAGGCTCCCCAGCCAACAGTTAATCCAGTACCTGACCCTGAACCATTCAAGGTTTGGGGACTGGATGTAGTGGGGCCCTTCCCAGAAACTAAGACAAATAAATGTTTCCTAATTGTAGCCATTGACTTTGCTACACGCTGGCCCATCTGATGGGCAACAAAGGACCACAAAGCATAAACAATAAACTGATTCATTAACAAAGCAATCATAGCTGACTACGGCACTCCAGACTACATCATAACTGATGGAGCAACAAAGTTATCAGGTCACGTAGTAAACAACAATTTAAAATCCAAAAACATCAAACACCCTACAACCTTGCCCTACAGGCTACAGGCCAACAGCAGTTTGAACGCCTAAACAGAAGCCTTATCAGAGCCCTTGAGAAAATAATGGATGGCAAAGCCAAAGACACATGATCACTATACGTGAAACATACATTATTAGTATCACAGGCTTGCACCAATCAAGGGACAGGCTACTCACCATTTGAACTAACATACAGATACAAACCATAGATACCCACAGCAATCAACCATACATAAAGATCCCCCCTGGAGAAACCCCCCACAGTAGAACAAGTACCAACTCTACAACACATACGCCTCAAAGCTAAAATAGCAGAAATAAAAAGGCTCAATCACAAAAGGTAACCTCAACAGAGGAACCACTCCTCATCAACTCCCCTATCTGGGTCCTGGCTGGAAACAGAAAGAAGCTAGACTCAGTACACAGGGGACCAGGAAGAATCATCAAGTACAGACCAGACAGAAACACCTATCTAGTGAAATTTCAAGGTGCCAAAGACCCTGTTGTCAAGAAATACCACAGAGCTTTCCAGCTCCTTACCAAAGGAAAACACTTGAACCAACTGGTACCAACTAGCAAACAACTCCAGAAACATCAGGCAACAGCTGTCAAGACAAAGCCCCCTCCTGATGTACCAGAGTAACCCCTTAAGGGGGGTGTTGAGGATCTGGATGTACAAGTATTCTGGCTACCGCTAACTCACTTAACATCCAGTCATTGCCCAATTGTTCCCCTCCCAATATAAAGTTTGACATACCAGAAATGGCAACCAAGCAATATCACATGAATGTCCAAGTATCCAGTGACTCAAACCCATTCTGCACATGACCGACCCCTAGGTTTGATCCAACTAAATCTCCGCCACAGCTAAAGCCATATAAGTCTAAAGTATTATCTAATAAAATATACTTCTTGTCATAACTTTCTTTTCTGTTCTCAGACCTGGCGGTCTGATTACAAGTTGCTTTATTAAGTATAGACAATATTTGGGACATTAGGTTTATTGAAGTGCTTGTATGAAAACAAGTGTTCCTTAAACGTCTCGTATTTCCTTGGCAAGGCAACAGCTAGCAATGACAAGGGAGATAACTAACAAGTGGCTTTCTACCTGGTGGCTTGCTACGTTTTTCAAGTACTGACAAAGGTCTTCAAACTCGGATTTATTCTTCTACTGCAAAAACGTTCTGCAGTAGGATCTTCAAAATTGTCTGCCTTCCATTAGTCCAAGGGAAGGGCTTTTATAGAGCTAGTGCTCTCTTTCCAGGATAAGATCATCTGACAAATCTAAATCTTGCTTGGTAGTCTTTTCACCCCCAGACTGCCAGCATCAACCCCCAGAGTTAGGTATCCATACAATGGCATGGGATTCAATGTAATAGTACCTTGTGCAGGGTACTTGTTGTAATATAACCATGCATGATCTATAAGTGTACCGACAGTGGCGGCGCCAATACATTACTCTATTTTTAGTACATGGTAGGTAATTCCTCAGTGGCCTTTCTATTAGGAATTTTCAGTGGCATTGGCGGTTTGCCATGCAAATTGATCACTTTCTTTTAGATCCTCAGAGAAACTCATGTTCTTCAACCCAGAGGTTTGCCAGAGTATTCCAGATTAACTCTAGCCAATCAGGAACCAGTCATAATTGGAGATTTATTATATTCCTGGTTGTTCTGGTAATGGATGATCTGAACCTATTTTACTAAGGCTTCTCAGATCAATTAAGCCTGCTAGTAATATATTGGAGACTTCTTCAATTAATAGCTTGGCAGGCTGCCAAGATTAACAGGTAGAGCAAGGTTAGCATAAATTCCTGACACTTCTCTTCTTTCTCAATTCCATATTTGAAGCTTCCCCAAAAGGCACTCCTCATCAGGTGCAAACATTGAGGACCTGGTTGGGGTCCTTCTTGGGATTGACAAGGCCAGGATCTCCCTGGATGGGAAGAAGGTCCCCCCCGGGTAAAACTTGGTTGACTATGTGATCCAGGATGCCCTGGTCCTGGCTGGAATATACAGGTTTGCAACCCTGCCTGAGAAGCTGCTGCTTCACTCCCACCTGACCATACTCCCTTTTACCAGTCGCCGTGAATATTTCAATCAGGGTGTATCCACTGTCTACAGTGTGGCGGTGGAGGTTGTGTGCCACCTCCATTGCCAGGTGGGTACATACCAAAGAACCCATTACAGGCGCCCTTAAAACTCTCTTTTCCAATAAATATATTTAAATTTTAGATTATTTTTATTTATAATAATTTTTATAATTTTTATTTTAGAAAACAAGTTTTGCAAAATAAATCCCAGATAAGGTTTTCATAGAAGCATAATAATGTACATTAATAAAATATACCTCTAAGTTGTACATTAACCATTTAATTTTTTAATTTCATTTTTATATTTATTTAATAAGAGTGATACTGTAAATTCAGAACCTGAACGTAAAAATGCGGGATTGTCAAATCCTTGGTCCAACTTTTGAATCACTTTTGCAGGATGGCCTTTTTATTTAAATTGATTTTTTTGTGTATTTATTTGAATTTTTAAAAATTCAAGAACTCATAGACAGTTTGCAAAGTTCAAGTTGAACTGCATATTTCCAATATATGAAATGAATTAACTGGAATCAGTTTTGAAGTGTTCAAATCCATCAACCATTTTAATTAAGTTTACTGTTTTTCAAAATTGCGGCATTGTCAAATCCAAGAACTGAATTTCAAATCACTTTTGAATGCCACTAGTAAACTCAGATATTAATTACAGGAACTGGAATCCAAATTTAATGTACAGTAAGCACACTAGGAAACACCAACCCAAACAAAGAAGCTCCACCACAACTAAAATCAAACTAAAAATTCAATCCCAATAACCATGTTTAGACATAAAAAGAGATTAATATTTAAAATTACTCAAACCAGGAAAGTATACAATACTATACACTTCAAAGCACAGATATAGAAATTCTGTTACTATTCAAGGCTAAATAAAAAAAATAACTACTCACAACTAAACCAAAAACAAATAAATACATATTTAATCTAAAATATATTTTTATTTTATTTTTATGGACCATCAATTGCATTCCCAACCAGCTCTTACACCAGCCTGTGGGGCAGCCTGTCCACAGGGGCGTCCCAGAGGGTCCAAGAACAGACCCAGAACACAAATTGAGGGGAGTCATGCCAACACACAGGCCTCCCAAGGTGTCATTGCCAGCCAACCACCTCTTGTGCCACAAGCCAGAACAACCAGCTTAAATCCTAGACAGAAGCCACTCTCAAGGCCTATCACAAAAGTATCCTACACTAGGGTCACCAGGAACACTGAGTTTACTTACACCTCCACTGTGTACCCAGTTGTCACCTGGCCCTGCACTCTTGATCCAAGAGTTGCCACTTCCTGCCCCTGTGTCTTTGACACCTCCTATGAGCCATTGGCCACAACTGAGAAGCCATCTGTGCCTGTGAAATATTCCACCATTGACAATGCCAGCCCAATCAAGCGTGATCCCAGCTTCTACACAAAATTCCCCATCCTCTGTGTTGAGCCAGCCAGCAGGGATGCCGTGGTACCTGTCAAGGGCCGGTGTCAGTTGACGGATAATGAGTGTGAAGATCTCTTCAACTGTTTGAACAGGGAAATGGCAGTTTGGGATATTGTGTCCCAATTTGGTGTGACATTCAGATACATTGCCAACATCAACAAAAAATACAGAGACACCAGGCAAATTGTCAAATCCACCAAGGCTAGGCGGCAGCCCAGCCTACTTCAGCCCACCCATCTTGAGGCAATCAGGCAGTAGATGACCAAGGATTGCCACCTGGACACACTTGCTGTCTAATCAATGCTTGCCACAGAGTTCAGGATTTATGTCTTTATAACCCTTGTTTACCAAGCAATGATCAATTTTGGCTTCTTGTGGAAGGTACTTGGAGTTTCTCAACACAATAGGAACTGCGACAAAAAATTGAGGATCAATACATTTATGCTAAGACCTATGTGGCTCTCAAGAAGACTGGGAATGTCCAGTTCTTCTATATTGATGAATTGTTGTTTTCCTTCTTGCTCAGGTCTAGGCATGAGTGGGTTGAGAAGGGGTCCAAGGATGGTGTAGCACATTGTGCAGCTTTCTGTTCCCAGACATATTCCATGGTTGCGCTTCTGGGTCCTTGCAGGTTGGACCAATATCAAATGATCAAGGGTTCCCACAATAGCAGGACTTTTCTCAATTTTCTCTGAGCTGTAAAGGAATACCTCCAGATCAATTACAGCGGCACAACTAACATTGTTGTGTTGGATAATCTTGGGCTCCACAAAGTAGATCTGGTTGCGTTCAAGTTCCCCCCCATTGACAAAAAAGCCACATCTCCAGCCATTGGCTTACTGATTGTTTAATGAGACTCCTCTTCCTCCTGCCATATTCCCCATTCCTGAATCCAATCAAGGAGGTCCTTGGGTGGATAAAAAATAAGGTGAAGAAAGGCCGTCCTCAGGACACCAAAGATCTCTTCAATATTCTCAAGATCAGCCAATTTGCAATGCCACCTGATGTGGTGGTAGCTTTCTATGAGCACTTGGAATCCTTCCTTCCAAAAGCCCTGGCCTCTGAGCCAATCAGATAAATGGGCGGTCTGGGTTTTATTTGTTTTTATTTTTATTTATTTTGTTTTTATTAGGACTCAAAAATTATTATTTATATATAATGACATGAATTTGAATTGTATTATAGACATATAAGAATACATACAGAAGTTAAGTAAAATTAGTTATACTAGATATGAGGACATATATTTTTATTATAATGTACTGAATATTGTATTAACTGTTGAGATAACAAATATTAAATTAAAAAAGATAGAAGTAGATTCATTTTATTTAAATAATTGTGAATCCTTGTTGGTACTTTGGCT
Source organism: Entomophthora muscae (assembly GCA_014839935.2). NCBI lineage: Eukaryota > Fungi > Entomophthoromycota > Entomophthoromycetes > Entomophthorales > Entomophthoraceae > Entomophthora > Entomophthora muscae. The sequence continues at coordinate 22,766 of QTSX02000303.1, read as the reverse complement.
TTTTTAAGCTACAAATTGGACCTTGCAAGTCATCATCTGATCCTTATTATTTCAGTGCCACTATAGCCACACAACACAAAAACAATAATTTTCATGTATCTCTTACTAATTAGTACTTATGATGCGGGTCAAGCATATTGAATATATTTATCAAATCATATTATAAGGGAAAAATAATTTGAGTTCTAAACAATCACTTGTTTAGAACATAAGTGGAGCAGGCCGCTTGAAGCAGATAAATTCAGTTCTTGTTGTTTAACTATGTAATAAATGAACCCATACTCAACAAGCTAGTAAATAAACAACTTTTTAAATTATTTTTTATTTTTGACGTGATCACATACTATAACTGCTGCCTTATAATATATTTAATATATTACTGTTATAATTGAACTATTAAAATTTAAATATTAAAAATTTTAATATTTAAATTTTTAATATTTAGAATAAAAAAATAAAAAAAATAAAAAGCAAATTTGCAAGGGAAGATGATTTATTAGGGAGATGCAAATTGCAAAGGGAATGTGATTATTCCGGGGAATTATACCCCAAAATCAAATTTTCAGCTATAGCGTCTAATTTATCAACATACTCTTCTATACATGGTGGACAACCCTGGATGCAATTGCAAGAGGGGTGGCGCCCTGAACCCCAGTGGTTGCCAAATGCTTAATAAAAGGGAGTTGGGTAAGCAAATCAATCAAGAGGTTCTTTTTGGGAGGCACATAGTACCCATACAACAATGCAAATGCAAAGGAGTTGTACAGGACATGCTTGACTGTCCTATACCCTGTGGTGTATTCTGGTGTTCAAGTGCTAATTGACAGATATCAAGTTGTATAGGTACATCCTCCAATTTTTTGATGTTAGTCTTTAATATGCAATGTAGTAGGATTCCTAGGTATACTGTGATGTGAATCCTTTGCAAGGTATATTTTCAGAGAACATGCATAATTTCTTATATATTTGAACTAATCTGTTGATATATGATGTGTTGCTAAATTTGAAGATGGTTCCAGATGGCGCTTGACTTGTATCTGCCCCCTATGCCTCCGCAAACAAAATAAATAAAGGTTTAAACATATTCACAAGGACTGTGTCCCCAACTTTATTTGATAATGCTTTGAATACTTCATTGAAAATTTTGGTTTTAAGATATTCAGTTCCTATTTGAAAGTTAATTTTTATTAGATTTTTTCATATTAATTGATGTTTGAAAAGGGAAAGTGTTGAATACTTTCATAAATATATTTGTCAAAGTTTATTTTGATGTCCCTGCAAATTTCAGTCATCTCTTTGAAGTTGATATTTGCTCCTATTTTGTATGCTTCCCTAATCCACAGCAAGCACCCTGCAGGTGGTAAATATTCCTTGGCTTTTGCTTCATTATTTGCAAAATTATTCATATTCATTTGAATTATTTTATTTATTTCATTTTTATTTATTTGCTTTACAGGGACTACCAGTGATTGGTAACCCCTGTAAACCCAACTCAACATAAATGCCATCACTTCAGCTACCTTGTCCCCATTCCTAGTTATAAATAAAGTAAATATAAGTAAAACATTAAAAAACTTACTGATTGTTTCCCCTGCGGCCCCCTCAGCCACAGGCGCCCCTTCAGCAAACTTCATGAGTGTTGGGGTGGGATACACTATTTAGAAAGACACAATCTAGAAAATTTTATCTAGAAAACACCATCTAGAAAGATGATATCTAGAAAATGTGTTCTAAAACACCATCTAGAAAGACTCCATCTAGAAACCCTATGTCAAATTTCTGGCAAAACTGTGTCAAATAACTTAAAAATTAATAAAAACCTCAAAAAATTCAGAATAGTAAGAAAAACATATGACTAGACTCAAAATAATCCAAAGATTTCAAATCTGCAATAATAATGTGGGATCATCTAGTACCAACTTTAGTGTGCAAATCTCCAAAGTCAATACACCCCAAAACTGTGATATTTCCATATTGAAATTTGCTCCTATGTTTGTATCAATTTACTAAAAATTAAGTAAAAATTAAATATTTGGAAGTAAAGTATTTAATGGAAGAGTAACTTTATCAGGCTTTAGTCCTAAAAGTCTTTGCAATGCCTTTAAGATGGGTAAGGCAGCCTTCTCTGGTGTAATAGGTCAAAAACTTCTTGGTAACACTTGAAAACTTGACCTGCTGATCTGCATGCTTGGATAAAACAGCTTTGCTTTTGATGGCCTGAGGGTAAAGCTGGTCCCCATGAGCATGCTTGATCTTCAGCTTGTTGATAATCATAATGAATCTGGGCTTCTTTATCTTAACCAGGCAAGAAAATTGATTGTACCAACCTTCAAGTGATGAGGTGGTCTTAGTTACACTGTCCTTAAACTGATTATTACAGTTCCATTTAATGAAGACACTACCCTTGTATATATAAAACCATTAATGAAACATTTTAAAGTTGAAACCCAAATATTACAGATACTTTTATGATAAAAAATAAAATTGGTATATCAAAAGTGGTTTTTAATGGCTGTGTTACAGGGAGAAGTACTATCAAATGTGATTTAATTTGAGTTGATATATTATATGTTGTCATAAATTAATATCACACTTTATTCCCAGTTAATAAGGAAAAGGCTTGGATTTATCACATAAAAGTATAATTTATTATTTGATTCCAGATGCTGTCTTTCTAGATGCCGTATTTTAGGGTATTTATTAAGTGTTTTTATATTCAAAAAATCTTATTTGGATAACACTCTTTTTATTTCAATTTATGATAGTGTTTTCTAGATGCCGTTTTTCTAGATGGCGTATTAGATACCAATATGTAAAAAATAACTATTTAATAAAAAAATTAATTTTTTTAATTTTGCTGATGTAAATTCTGACCCTATTGCAAATTTTTTTCTATATGGCGTCTTTTTAGATGGCGTTTTCTAGATGGCGTATTGCACCAGTGTTGGCTGCTCTTCATTTTTTTTTTGGGCTTGATATTCCTTATTTTCTGGGCTACTTGTGTCTCCTCTTGATTTTTGTTTGTTGAATTTTCATTGTTTCTTGAGGTGCTTCTGCTTCTTGATTTTGCTTTGTTTTTATCTGTTTCCATTTGATTGGTTTCCTCTTCTTTAGTGTTAATTTCCTTTGAGATTTCATTTCCTTCAAGCAATTTGACTTTTTGAGTATTCCTTCTGTTGTTTTTTGCAAACTCCCACAAGTTTTAACTTTCATTTTTGAAATCTAAGTGCTTGAGTATTTCCCTTTATAGATTTAAAACTATTTCCTTGTGTTCTTTGTTGACTATTTTCCCCAGGCTATTTTTGCAGTTTTGTTTTGCTGAACCAAAGCCCTTCCCTCATTTCCCAGCTGATTTACTACAATTTTCCTTATTTTATGTTCAAGCTCAACAACCTTTTGGAGAGCAGACTCTAATTTTTTGACAAGGCTGTAGATATTTGACATTTTTTTGAATTACATCAAAAAACTGGTTTTTATTACTACCTTCAACACATTAATAGTTTTTCATTATCAATAATAAATTGAGAGCCAAAAATGTAAAGTTATATTAGAGTATTGCAGGTATGTGTTAAATCCTGATATTTAGATATTATGTGCATAACTCAATGCATTCTGTATAATAAATTTTGTTGTAAATGAGGTCTTTTTCATTGTAATTTATATAAATGGACTGTGTTTATATTTGGTAGCCATTAACACTTAGTGTAAATATTGATACATAGTGAATTTTACAGCCTGTATATTTATCTATTGGTAATAATTCTGTAAGCTTTTAAGTCAGATTTTGTGAGGTAATAATAATATAATGTGTTAATAAATTACTGTTTATTGTCATTAATTGGTTTATTTTCTTTGCTGTGGCAATTTTGCATTTTCTGATATTTACACACTAGTATCCAATTGATTGGTTTCACATCCAATTGCACAGGCAATAGGAAATCAAGTTGCCACCCAAGACCGGATGTGGTCAGGGTGGCAACTTGATTTCCTATTGCTTGTGTGATTGTATGTGAAACCAATCAATTGGATACTAGTGCATAAATATCAGAAAATGCACAATTGCCACGGCAAAAAAATCAGCCAACTAATGATAAAAAACAGTAATTTATGATCCATTATATTATTACTCACAAAATCAGAGTTAAAAGTTTACAGAATTATTATCAATAGGTAAATATACAGGCTTGAAAATGCACTATGTATCAATATTTACACTAAGTGTTAATGGCTCCCAAATATAAACACAGTCCATTTATATAAATTACAATGAAAAAGGAGTCATTTACAATGAAATTTATTATACAGAATGCATTGAGCTATGCACATAATATCTAAATATCAGGATTTAACACATACCTGCAATATTCTAATATAACTTTACATTTGTGGTTCTCCATTTATTATTGATAATGAAAAATATTCATGCAAATAATTATGTTACCACATCAAATGTACAACACATTTTTTAAATATGGGAAATGCTAACAATGTAAAAAATATTGTTATTTGTGAATTGAAAGAGAAATATTAATTTTAATAAGTTGTCACAAAGAAAAGATTTACTTTACTCATCAAAGGACAAGAAGGGGAGGGAATGGGCAGAATGAATTTTGCCTTCATCTGCACTTGTGAACGGGACAGCATCCGAGATAGTGAGGAGGGAATGGGTGATGGTTTGGGAGTCAGGGTTGGAAGGCAGGTGGCTTGGTCTTGATGGGGGGTTGGGGAGGCAGGGTTTGTTGAGTGGGAAGGGGCAGCAAGAGCTGATTGCTTCAATTGCTTGAATTTGTCTTCTGTCACATATTTGCGCTTGGTGAAACAGATGGATTGGCATGAGGGGAGGCAGGAGTCCTTTCTGGACTTATTGCTATCACTTGCATAGAAGATGATGAGATCTGATAGGTCCTGGAAAAACTAGAAGGGAAAAGCTCATACCCCTTCTCAATTTGGGAACATAGTTCATTGTAGATGGCAGGCTTTAAGCGCCTGAGGGCAGAACCAAAATTGTAGAGACATACATCTGCAAGATGCATGTCAGCATGGTTGATTGGGTAGGACCAACAGATATGCCCTGCAGCCCTGATTTCTTGGTTTGCTCATTCCTGCTGCTCTATCTCCACACTCAGTATAACTGTGTACACATCTTGTTGGGTAGCCCACTCCTCTAGCATGTCATGGTAAGTTCCATAATGCCAGGGATTATTCAGCCAAGTAGGAAAGCTTGAAAAGCCAGGAACCTTTAATAAAGCTGACTGATTTAATGGACTTGAATCAAATGGTTGATTGCTAATGGGTTACAGCTGCTCCAGTTTGCTGGTCAAATCTGATCCCCCCGTAAGTTGACATTGATAAATTGACATAATTTAATGGTCACCAGATATGAACTTATTTATCAGCATGGTCATCAGAAATTGGTCACTCAAGGGTTCTTTGCAACCTGGACCAGGTACTCACTTGACAATGTGGAAGGAATAGGAGCTCAGGATCCAGGTGGTATTGCTTAGTCAATTTTTGATATATATTGAATAATTTTCACTGTTTCAACTCTAAGAGTTGAGTCCTCCCAAAAATTTACTCAATAAAAATCAAATATCCCTTGGTCTAATTTATATTTTAAAATGCATCCTGTAGTTGAATTGTTGCTCTACATTCCCTACAATCTGATTCTAAGCCAGATCATTACTGGAAAATAGGGCCCTGCAGTTGGAACTTTGTTGTTGGTACCTCTGTTACAAAAGTAACAATTTTGATGCCCCAGACGGGAATTGAACCCGCTCCTAGCTGCCAGGTGAAGCTAGTGGGCAGGGGAGATTTTTCTGCACCTGGATTTTTGCTTTTCAAAGCAAATCCAGGTGCAGGAACCATTCCTGCCCTGGCAGTAGCTGCAGGGCCCATTCTGGGCCCCAAAAGCTACGCCCAAGCCTTGGTGGGTTTGGCTGGGCCTGGGAAGGCTATTTTTAGCTGCCCAGTAAACCCAGTTAAAGCCCACCCTTCATTAAGTAATTTGGGGTCCCCAATTGGGACCCCTTTTTTAATCAAGTTCCTTGGCCTCAGGAAAGCCTGTCAAGCCAGCCCAAAAAAGGTGATCAAATTGGAAAACCCCCATAACCCCTGAAGCAAAACCTGCTAGAACCAATGGCCAGCCAAGACAAGATGGACCACCAAAAAGCCAAACAACTGTTCCTGAAAACCCCAAAAATTACCATGAAGCAGCCAACCAAACAGCAGAACCTGAGATGTCAAGCCTTGCCACACAGATAGCACCAGAAAATTCCCAGAGGCACTTGCATGTGAGTAATTATATAAACCAGAAGCACCTGAAAAAGTTCTGTATTGTCATTATTACCAAATAAAAGTTGTTATGAACCTTTGGTTCACCAATCTGCTTCCATACCTATTTTTGATACTCTTTCATCTGCATACACCCAAGCGTCAGTACCCATCCACTGGGATAGATAGCCAGACTTCAGTTGACAACCCCAAAGCCTTTGACTACTACCATCTGCCCAACACTCCATTTGGCCCTGTGCATTTCACTGAGTACCCCCCCCAAATCCTGACCACAAAACCTGGACATTGGAAGACTTGCAGTGGTACACCCACCCAATTGCACCCAAGGAACCCTATCAAATTGTCTGTGACAGCAAAGCAATCACCATCTACCCTTTGATCTTAAACAGGAAGTACAGCAATCCTGCTGCCTACCTGGTCCCCATGGAGCCACCCCCGATACCCAAACTAACCATCTGAACCCCACCCACCTCTGACGCCACTGGCCAGAACAGTCAATTCCTGGGGGTGCTTTACCTGGTGCTCACAGGATTGATTGACTCTGCCTTGCCAGCGGCCAGGCCTTGGGCTGTGGCTGGGAAGGCCCTTTCCTACCTGGTAAAGTTAGGTCCCATCATCTGGTGGGCCATGCCAGTACCTGCTTTGACTCCTCCCCCACCTACTGGAGCCCCACGGTACTCTTGGTATCCTGACAACCTCACAATGTTAATTCAATTTCTGCTGATCTTGGAGTGGTTCCCCCTGTCTTTGAAACTGAAAATTGTGTTTCATCTCAATGTCCTGAATTTTATTCTGAAGATACTCTGATGCTTTCACAGGATATTTATCTTGGGCTACTTTGGTTAGGATTAATTATTTTATTTAATCCTATTATCTCAATTGGAAATCTCACAAAACAATATCTGAAGCTGCGTTGGTGATTAATCATTAATATTATGTGGATTTGGGTGGTAATTCCCCACCATTTAGAAACAGCTTCATACTATACCGCAATTTCTGTCACACAGCATGTCCTTGAGCTCCATCTGGTAGGCATACCCATCTGCTGTGTTTGACAATGCAGAGTAATAATTGACACCCAATGGGGAAACTGCCAACAAAACCTCAACAAATTGATACAGGATTGGGCCGTGCTTGTATACGTCAGATTGGATGTGCTTTTCCCCAAAGTCTTAAATACTTGCTGAAATCTTGGCATATGACAAAAATGACGTCATTGTGGGCCTTCATTGCCCTTCCTTTTATAAAATTAATAATTGCTGCATTGTAGGGGTCAGTATCCACCAAACTGGGGCTACTGAGAACTTGATTGGATAAGATTCTGGCAACAAATACAACTCCATGTATCCACAAATTCACTGTTCTCTTATTGGTGAAAATGCCGTGAAGTCCCAGTTGGAGACAGACCTGGACTAGAGGCATCTGCGGGTCACACTCCATAAAAGCCATCATGAGATGGTGGGCTTTTTCACCTTCAGCTGAAGTATGGGCACCAGTTGGGGTCTTCTTGGGAGGGGGGCCACAATTGGCGTGGGCTTGCAGGGTTTCAGCCACAGTGGACTTTGCAAAACCCATCATGGCTGCAATTTCCCCAAGTGACATAATCATCCTTTGCTTTTCAACCATTTCAAGAACAATCTCTGGGGTGATCAATTTTCTTCTGTGTCTTGAAGGCTGATTGGCTGGAGGAGGGATGTGTCCATCTTGGGAACTGGATAATGCCATCTGATTGGCTGTTTTGGGATTCTGGGCTCTCTGGGTGACCCCATGGCTCAAATGGCTGGTTCTGGATGCCATTGTTGATACAGGATTTGAGTTGGCAGCTGCCTGTGCATGATGGGCAAACAGGGCCATGCTGGAAGTTGCAGGAGAAAGAACACACTCCTGGGTGGTGCTTGCAGAGGGGCCTGCAGGTTGGGAGTGGCCATAGACAGAGGCTTCACTGTTAAGAGACTCAGCGTAGCCCTGCATGATTTTGTCAAGGCCAGGGAGCAGCTCATTGACTTGGTTGTTATTGAAAGAAGACATAATAATTTTTTATTAAAATTTTAAACTCAAGAAGAGGAATGTATATTTTAGTCAATTTTATTGTTAAGTATGTTAAGTTGGTGAATATTACGCTCAAAATTTTAGCCATCCTAAATTGGAATAGGGTGATTTTTGAGAATGCCTATGATTCCTAAAAGAATTAGCACAAATCCACTCTAGATCCTTTATCATCCTTTTTGAGACACCCATAAATTATATTTATTTCAAATTCACCTCATTTTTTATTTGAAATTTGGTTCTTGGATTTGAAAATCTCACAATTTTGGATTCATTAAGTTTTACATGATGTCTATGATTTGTTTGAAATACAGGAAATCTTAAATTGTACATTAAAATCCTGCATTTCTGATTCATGTATCCTGCATTTGTTTGCTGTGTTTTGTCTTTTGTTAGTTGAGTTATCTGCTCAAGGGATTTGAAATTTGCCAATTAAAATAAATCAAAAAAAGTCAAATTAAATGGTTGATTTTATTAAATATTTTAATTTTCACTCAGCTGAGTTGCCCGCAAAAGTGATTCAAAATTTGGACCAAGGATTTGACAATCCTGCATTTTTACGTTCAGGTTCTGAACTTACAGTATAAATATATTTTCATAATCCAGTATCAAGTGTTCAGGATATCCTCAGATTCCATAATAAAAAAATAATATAAAATAAATACATTATGAACCTTCATTGATGGTCCTGCTTAATGTGATTGCGGGCTTGGAAGCTTTTAAATATAAAATGATAATTAGTAAACATTAAATAATAAATTAGGGAATATAAAAAAGTTGGACACACTAAGCCTTTAATTGATTGGCTGTTTGGCAAGACACACAGGGATGAAAAAATCAGTGTGGCCATAGAATTTGGCCATGGTCTCAGCTGGAAGGGTGTGGATCCCAGCCTGCAGCAAATTAAAGAGGTCCTTGGTCCCAGTTGGGGTTCCTTGCTTGACAACTCACTTGAGCCACCCAAAGACTTCCTCAATGGGATTTAGGAAGGGCAAATAGACGGGGAGGAAGAGAAGGTGCAAATTTGCTGTGGCCAATTGCTGGGGGCCCACTGTGATGCTAGTGTCAATCATTGGGAATTTCTCAAGAATATCAGCCACCTTATAGAGACCAATGTTGTCCAGCACAATTACATTGGTGAAGCCCGGGCTTGTGCGCCTCAGGTGCTGCTGGACCATTTGGAAGAATGACAAAAAGATCCAGCTGTTGTGAGAACCCAATATCATTTGATAAAGCTCAATCCCCTTTGGACCAATGAGAGTCACTATTGAATAGGCTGTGGCGCAGACTGCAGCACGCCAAGCTACCCCATCATTTGAGCCTTTGAAGACAGCAATATGCATTGCAAACAGACAAAATAGATGCCAATTTGTCAATATAGTAAAATTTGACTGTCCCCTTGTTTTTGAGAGCAGTGTAGGCCTCAGTGTATTTTTTCTGGGTCTCAATATTGGTTGAGCTGTTTCTATTATAGGGAAATACCCAAAGCTTTTTCCAGGAAAAGTGCATTTTCTTCACCAGAATATAGTAAAAGGAAGTTGAGGCCTCAACCCCAAAAGTAGATTTAATCATGGCCTGTATATTTGCCAATTCAAGATGGCAATCTCAGGTTATCTACTAGTGGATGGCTCATTTGTGCTCCTTGGTGAGCATGGTAGACATGTGCAGGGATTTCTCTGCGGCAAGGACATGGCCATTATTGATGAACTTGTTGAAGGTCTTCAAGGCGCATTTGGGATCCACCCCAACAAAAGTTGCGGCCCCCTTGTAGTCACCAGATTTCTGCATGAGCTGGAGAAGGATGATCCGCTTGATATCAGGAATACGCTTCTGGGCAGGCTTAGTGGGCTCAAATGAACTGGGATCCTGATTGGTGACAGGCTTTCAAGGCATGGGTACCTTGTTATAGAAGGCTGCAACCTTTTTTAACACCAGCTGTCCCTCATCAGTTCTGTAGAACTCAGGCTCCTTGTCCTCTTTCTGATTGCCATCACTGACGTAAGGCTTGTAGCTAGTGTTAAGCACAGGCTTAACCTTCTCCAGCATGGCTGACAGGACCAACTCTTGGCAGTACACAGCGTCAAACGCATACAAAGTAAGTTCTACCTCCTTGTTTCTAACAGTTTTGGTAGTGGTGACCTTGGTGGGCTTCTGGGTCAGCTTGGGGACCCAAGGGTTGATGCTCTGCATCCTAGCAGCTTGTGCTCCTTGAACTGGCTGTGTCAGTGCAGCGTTATTATCAAACTCTCCTCTCCTGTCTCCTCCTTGAGTAGGCACTTGGGTTGTAATAACTCTATTCTTTGCCCTGTGGGCGTGACCGCAACCTTGGTGCACAATGGGTGCATTGGTACTCTGTTGTTATGTTCCTTCCATTTTCAGAATTTAATAAAACACTAAATTAATTTTAATTGAGTTACTCCCTAATTTTAATTTGTGCATTTAGTTGAATATGGGTATTCAATTAATATTTTTTCCTACCCAATATCCTGATTATAGATTTTTTTATTTATTAATTAGCTGTTTTTGGTTTTACCACACCCATTTTAGAATACTTGAAATAATTTCCTCCCATTTCCCAGATTTTACGCCAAATTAAGCACCCAACACAATAATTTTAAAATTTATGTTTCAGATCTTGTGTCTTATTTTAGATACCTTGGTATCATTCTTGATTACAATCCATTGCACACTCTGAGTGAGTGATTCTGTTTACATAGTGAGTTTCTATTTTGTTTCAGTTTTGGGTTGAGTTTTGACTCACTGCGCTTGGGTGTATTTTGTCACCAATTCACATAGTAAACATATGTACATCAAAAGTCAACTCACACCATTTTTTTGTGAATCAATGTATTTTGGATAGTATTTTAAATAGTCTCAATTGGTGTGTGAGTACTTCTTTGCTGTGTTGACCTATTTTGCCCAATAAACGCCAAAAATCCCTGTTAACAGAGTGTATATTTTAACCTGATAGTTGGAATTTGCTTAAATCTGAAATCATTTTGTTTAAATCTGAGGTATTTTGGGTTGTAACCATAGCTTTTAAAACTACTGTATAATTGATATGTAATTATGCTTTCTTTTTTATTTGATGTTATCATCCTATATAATAGATATAATGTCTTTCATTTATTATTGAAAGGAATTTTATGGATACTATTTCTGAGCTGATAAATACAAAGATGTTACAATTTTATCTGTGAATACTTTATTCTGGGGGTGAGGAAACATATGCAATTTTATCTCCTTTTTGGTTTTAAAGGTTGTATTGGGAAAAAGCTTCAGTGCTGCTTTAAAAAATATAAGGATGGTTGGGATAATTTAATACTGGTATTGAGCTTATTAATATATATAAAAGTGAGTCTGTCTGTAATGTCGCCTCAAGTGGGCTCAAGCTGTAAGGGATTTGACTGAATTAATTTTTACTTAAATTTGATTTTAAAAGTTGATTTTTAAGCCACAAGCTCAATTTACCTCATCCTTACATTCAATCCCTTACATGCATCTTTGAGAGTACACAGATTGAATTCAGTGGAGTGTGGTCTAAATCATGTTGAACTGAAATATAAGCCACTCAAACTTTAATAAAGTTGTATTTAATTACTTGAATTTTAAATTAGTGGCTAACACCATTCAACCATATCAAAGTGGCTTATCTGTATAGATTACCCGACTCTAGAATGGGTGGATTAAAATTAGAAAAGAATCAGCAACTGTTTAAGATCCTTTTATATGATTGGATGATTATGCTCTATGCTGAGGATTGAATTGACAATGAAAAGAGAGCTTGGTCAATTTAAAGCAATACAGTTTGAATTATAATATAAATATTAGTTTAAAGAAGGAGATGGTTGGCTTGGACATTTTGAAATTATTATTCTTCAAGTGAGATAGTAGAGCATTCCAATTTGATGCTGTAGTAGTGAACTACAGAAAAACCCAAAAACAAATGTAAGGGAAGAAGAACAGTTTATTTGATTTGCGGTTGATCCACTTTTATAGTGGTCAACCAGTGTTAACAGGTTTTCTTGAATTTGTTGAATTTAGCGTTAACGCTATCACAATGCCACCTGATCCAAGTAGCTCCATATTGTTTCAGAGTAAACCTTGCTTGCCACAGCTTCATCCCAAAAGAACATCAGTCGAGTAAAAATACTATGATAAAATTATGATTCAATATAATGGTTTTCAGAAATTCAGAGGAAATAGATCAATTTTTCAGATGATTCCAATCAAAATGGTACCAAACATGATAGCTCTTACTGCTCTAGATGCTGAGATATATAGTTAAGTGCTGGAATCGGGTTCACGTCATAATCAAAGGCTCGGACTCGATTTGAAATTATCTAAATTTACTTTTAATGCACACTAAAAAACTAAAATTAATGTATCTCAGTGAATACTAAGCCGATTTTGATGTCCAATAGCTTATTTAAAAGCTGCAGATCAGCTCTACATTTTTAAAGCCATTAAAAATCAATTACTAAATTTTAAAATAATTAGTTTAGCTGTACTAATATTAATAGTGATACTACACTTATTTAGATTCAGTTTTTATTTATAATTGAAACTACATTTTAATAAAGCAATTAAATAAATTTTAATTAAACACATGATAAGTACTCTGAGCCTAAAAACACAATAAAATATATTTAATTGATTTATTAAATTCAACTTTAATTCTGTCCTTGGACGGGGCAACCACCTAGTGTTTAATAAGCAAGAGTTTATTTGCTAGATCAATTATTATTGATTATATTGGAGGTTTAGATAAGCCTAGTGAGAAGAGGAAATAAAATAGAATTTGAAAGTTTCTAAATAAATTATTGTTGTTATATTTAAGTTTAGATGGTAATTAAAAAGGGATTGTCTGGAATCTCCTAATTGGTGAAGAGAATTTTTTAGGGGAAATTGAGATTATAAACAAAGCGTATCTAAAGTGTGTTTTGGAAATGATGCTTTGTTGTTGGTGAACTCCATGATTTTGTACATTGATTTAAATGTCGATTTAAACATTGATTCAAATATTGATTTAAATGTCGATTCTGTTACTGATTCGAACTTTGGTTTGGATATTGATTCGATTATTTAATTTAATTTAATGTTTTATTAATCGGGAAAAACTCTAGACCCCTAATTGCTGCTACTAGATCCAAAATGTTTTTGGGACTATTACGCCTTATGCCATTCGGTGGAGTATGAGACTTGTAATGATCTCAATGATGGGTTCGAGACCCATATAAGGCATTTATTTAATAATTGTTTTTTGTTTTTTAGTAAAGGGCTTGGGAAATACCAAATTTTATAGCTATCATGGGGGCTTAACATTTTCAACTCAATATTTATGTGCCCTTATTAGGGGTGAGAAGTAGGATGATTATAAAGGTTGAATTAAGAATTTCTAAACTAGATTCAACTTGTAAAGCTTCACAAGTATCAGAGATTGATCCAACTTCTGAGCAACAAAGATGTCTTTATTAAACTTTAGAGGCGAAATTTTATACTTGTTTTTTATTCAAGTAAACTGCATCAATCAATCTTCATGAAGGGTAATAAGCTTAATAATTTTAAACAATACACTTATAAAGTTTTAAACATGCAAAGCAAAACAGCCAAACCAAACAACCAAAAACTGAATTGACGGTAAGATCATATTAGTGACAACTAAGTAGAAATTAAAAAAATATAATTTATATTGCTTTAAAAAAGTTATATTAATTATGTAGAAAACATTTAAAAAAACTCAATCAAGAATTAGATAAAGAATTCAGGCTTGATATTATATATACTATTAAATGATTAATATATTATAAGGCTTAAATATTGCACCATATATATGATAATTTGGAAAATACAACAATTCTAAATGTTATACAGTAGTTTTAAAAGCTATGGCAACAACCAAAAATACCTCAGATTTAAACAAAATGATTTGAGATTTGAACAAAATCCAACTATCAGGTTAAAATATACACTCTGTTAACAGGGTTTATTGGCGTTAATGGGCAAAATGAGTCAACACAGCGACAAAGGGCTCACACACAAAGCAAAACTATTCAAAGTACAATCTGAAATACATTGATTCATAAACAAAATGGGGTGAGTTGACTTTCAGTGTACATATGGTTACTATGTGAATTGGTGACAAAATACACCCAAGCAAGGTGAGTCAAAACTCAATCCAAAAACAAAACACAATAGCAACTCACTATGTAAACAAAAAGACTCACTCAAAGTGTGCAATGGATTGTAATCAAGAATGATACCAAGGTATCTAAAATAAGACACAAGATCTGAAATATAAATTTTAAAAATATTGTGTTGGGTGTTTGAATTTGGCAGTAAAATCTGGGGAAATGGGTGGAAATTATTTCAGGTATTCAAAAATGGGCGTTGTAAAACCAGAAACAACAAATCAAGAAATAAAAAATCTATAATTGGGATATTGGGGGGGGAATAATAATTGAATATCCATATTGAGATAAAAGCAAAAATTAAAATTAGGGAGTAACTTAATTGAGTTCTATTTAATATTTTATTAAATTGTAAAATGGAAGAAACATAGCAACAGATTACCAATACACCCGTTATGCGCCACAATTGTGGTTGCCCCCGCGGGTCAAAGAACAGATTTAGTGCAACACAAATGCCTACTCAGGAAGGAGACAGGAGAGAAGAGTTTGATAGTGACGCTGCACTGACACAGCCGGTTCAAGGAGCACAAGCTGTTAGGGTGCGGAGCATAAACCCTTGGGTCCCCAAGCTGACCTGGAAGCCCACCAAGGTTATCTTCACCAAGAAAGTTAGAGACAAGGAGGTAGAACTTACTTTGTATGTGTTTGAAGCTATTGTTAAGGAGCACCTTTTGGGGAAGCTTCAAATATGGAATTAAGAAAGAAGAGAAGTATATTTTATTGTATAATACTTTAGACTTATATAGACTTGACTGTAGCAGGGATTTAGTTGGATTGAACCTAGGGGTTGGTCATGTGCAAGGTGGGTTCAAGCCACTGGATACTTGGACAGTCATGTGATGTTGCTTGGTTACCATTCTCAGTAGGTCAAACAGTATATTGGAAGGGCACCAAATCAGGCAATGGCTGGATGTTAAGCAGGTTGGTGGTAGCCAGAATGTCTGTACATCTAGACCCTCAACACTGTGTACTGCCAAGAGTTGGTCCTGTCAGTCATGCTGGAGAAGGTGAAGCCTCTACTTGATACTAGCTACAAGCCCTACATCAGTGATGACAATCAGAAAGAGGACAAGGAGCCTGAGTTCTACAGAACTGATGAGGGACAGTTAGTGCTCAGAAAGGTTGCAGCCTTCTACAACAAGGTGCTCATGCCTTGCAAGCCTGTCACCAATCAGGATCCCAGTTCATCTGAACCTGTTAAGCCCGCTCAGAAGCGCATCCCAAGTCTGCCAGCAAGACCTTTCACAAATCCATCAATACTGGTTGTGTCCTTGCCGCAGAGAAATCCCTGCACATGTCTACCATGCTCACCAAGGAGCACAAATGAGCAATCCACTAGTGGATAACCCGGGACTGCCATCTTGAACTGGTAAATATTCAGGCCATGGTCAAATCTACTTTTGGGGTTTAGGCTTTGATTTCCTTTTACTACCATCAGGTGAAGGAAATACAATTTTCCTGGAAAAAGCTTGGGGTATCTCCCTACAACAGAAACAGCCCAGCTAATATTGAAACCTGGAAAAAATACGCAGAGGCGTACAATTCCCTCAAAGCCAAGGGGACGGTCAAATTCTATTACATTGACAAATAAGCATTTGCCTTGTCTATGTGCAATGCATATGGCTATGTCCCCAAAGGCTCCAATGACAGGATGGCTTGGCAGGCTGCAGTCTGCGCCACAGCCTACTCAATGGTGGCTCTCCTTGGTCCAAAGGGGGTTGAGCTGTACCAAATGATACTAGGCTCCCAAAATAGCTGGACAATCCTATTGTTTCTCCAATTGGTCCAGGAGCACCTGAGACGCACATGTAATACCCAAGTATTGAGGGTAAAACTTTAATAACATAAGATGGCAGGTTAGTCAGCTCTAAGCCGTTTAAGGCTTAGACAATTGGATAGAAGTTGACTGCCTGACAGAAGGCTTTGGCAAGGATGTTGCATTGTCTAAGGCTGACAGCAAGGTACAGTAGCGTAACTGCGGGGATCACATAAGTAGCCAAGGTGGGAGTTGGATGAGATGACGCCAGGGGTGTCCACGGGTTCAAAACCATTGATTTTAGATGAGTTGGCTCATTGTACAATATCCCTTTTGGTCCCTGTGGTTCAGGACCAAACTGAGCATTGGTTGGCTGATGGCCCCCTATCCCAAGGTAAGCTGTCAAGACAGCTGTGAAGATGATGTAGTTTATCTTCTGACTTGGGGAGGGGTAATGGGTTTAGTAAGGTTACTTGCTTAGCCTGGGTAAAGGATAGATTAATGTGATAATATTGAGGAGGATATTCACTCAATGATAGCACAAACTATCATTGAGGGGTTTGTCTTTATTTATACTAGTGGACCTGCAAGGCATGATTATTGGAAGGCATAGCATTAGGGAACCAAGAGTCTGAGTTGCATCTGTTATTCCCTTTTCTAGATTGTATTGGGTGGCTGGCAATTGAGAAGGTTTGGCTGGATCCAAGTTTGCATTGGCATAGTGCAAGTTTGGTCTTCTTCATGCATCCAAATTCATTTACTAAATTTGGTGCATGATTTTCATTGTTGAATAGTCTGTCAGTCCATTCCCCATTTGGTAGGCTCCCAAATTGATCAGCAGTTCCTCCCAAGTTTGGCTTTGGGGAAATTGCCTTTCCTGATTTTCCAATCTGGCTATTTCCCAAAGGAGTGGATGGGAACTGGCCTGCTGGCATGAGAGGGCAAAGGCTGGCAGGTGGCAGGCTGGCCCATGGGTGCCTGGTTTGAGGATGGCTTGCAGGTGGGGCTGGCAAGAGTGGTGGGCGCCTGTGCAGTGGCGGTGGGCATCTTCTTAATGGCAAAAAGCGCCTGTGTGTTGGCAGCAGGCAACAGCTTGGTGGTGGCGGGCTTCTGCGTGGAGGCAGCAGGGGCCTGTGCGGTGGCGATGGACATCTGCTTGGTGGCAGCAGACGTCTGCTTGGTGGCAGTGGGTGCCTGCACATTGAGGGCGGGTGACAGCTTGATTGTGACAGGCTTCTGTGTAGTGGCGGTGGACGTCTGCTTGGTGGCGGCAGGTGCCTGCAAGTTGACGGCGGGCAACAGCTTGGCTGTGACAGGATTCTGTGTGTGCACGGCGGGGGCCCGCACAGTGGAGGTGGACATCTTCTTGGTGGCGGCAGGTGCCTGCATGCTGACAGCAGATGACCACTTGGTTGTAGCAGGCTTCCGCATGGTGGCAGTGTGTATCTGCTTTATGGCAGCAGATGTCTGCTCAGTGGCAGCAGGCGCCTTCATGTAGGCAGCAGGTGACAGTTTATTGATTACACAACTGTAAGTGTCAGGAATATTCCTGACAGCACAAGCCCAGCTTCACCAATGTCATTGTGTTGGACAACATTGGTCTCTATAAGGTGGCTGATATTCTTGAGGAATTCCCAATGATTGACACTAGCATCACAGTGGGCCCCCAGCAATTGGCCACAGCAAATTTGCACCTTCTCTTCCTCCCCGTCTATTTGCCCTTCCTAAATACCATTGAGGAAGTCTTTGGGTGGCTCAAGCAAGTTGTCAAGCGAGGAACCCCAACTGGGACCAAGGACCTCTTTGATTTGCTGCAGGCCAGGATCCACACCCTCCCAGCTGAGACCGTGGCTGTTGGGAATTTTGACCAAGCAATGATGCCAATTATGACAGAGCCCACAGATTGGGACTGTTACAACCAAATCCATAAATTAGTAGTACAAAATACAATGATACTAATTATGGCAGAGCTTGCAGATATGAATTGCAGCTACCAAACTACATAAATTGGTAGTATAAACTATATGCATATTGGATCAGCATAAGTCTGATGACCTGAGCCTAACACTAGCCAATGATAAGCGCTGCCACAGCAATTAAATAAGACATGATTTGCCACTGCAGCACTTTAAAAATACACAAGCACCGCCTAGCAATTGGATTAGGTGCCAAAGCGCCAAACTACTTTTACGTCACACGCTGCTGCGCCAACTGAAAATTATTGCAAGTGCCGCTTGGCAAATATTGCAGGAGCTACTTTACTTTTACATCAAGCGCCAAGGCGCTGGGTTTGATTCCCCATAATCTCAAATTACCATATTTATCACATTAATAAGCATTAAGCTTGCAGTATGCCAGAGAAGTAGGAAGTGATCCTGAAGTACTAAATTATTCCATGCCAGCAAGGATCACCTGTGCTGGGTGAAGATGGAAATATTCTATTGGTTGACTTGCAATAAGCACCAAACCTAGATTAATAATTACCCAAATTTGGGGGGTGTTAGAATGTCCTAGAAGACATTGCTAGCAGCCCAGAGATTACCCTGGTAGAAAGTATAAGAGGAATTCATCATTTATAATAAAATCATCTTTGAACCATTTTTTATCCTTAATCTGGTTGACCTTTATCCTAATCCTTAAGTGCTTCTGCGCAATCAGACGCCATTTCTGGGCAACAATTATGGTTCCACTCAATCCTGGCTCTTCTGATACAGTACTACTCATATCCTCACATATGACTGTATTCTGGCAAATGTCCTGTGCCCTATAATCTCAAATAATTGTGGCGCTATAATGCAAAAAGTGCAACAATGATGCTCACTACAGGGGGCTCACATTTTTCTGTAGAAAAAGGAGTCAACTGGAAAATTGCTGGTAACTGCAGGCAGCACATCTGAGCGCAACAGAGACCAGCATCATAGGAAGCAAAACATAACTTCAATGGGAAGGTGTTGGTTCAGGTTTCAAGTTCACGCTGTGGTACAAGTTTAAAAGGACACACAACTATAGTACAAGAATACATGTGATGTCCTTGCAGAAATGCTTGAAAGCGTTAATAAGCAGCAGGTTTTTACACCAACCCTGTTGTATGGGCGCGCTTAAGGCATACATTGTTTCATTGAAGCACTACCAAGCAACAGGTTGTTACACCAACCCTGTTGTATGGGCGCGCTTAAGGCACACATCACTGATTAAAGCGCTATCAAACAGCGGTTGTTACACCAACCCTATTGTATAGGTGTGCTTAAGGCATATATTGTTTTGTTGAAGCACTACCAAGCAACAGGTTGTTACACCAACCCTATTGTTTGGGCACGCTAAGGTCTACATCAATTCATGGAAGTGCTCTGAGTAGCAAGTTGTTACACTTACCTTGCTGCATGATTGTGCTCAGAGCACATTTGATATTACAGAAGCAAACAAGAGCGTTCACAGGTTTGAACTGTACCAGCCACCTTTGCCAAATTAAGGGCCTAAGAAGCCAAAAGACCCAAAGAAAACCACACTCTTGCAAAGACTTGAGCAGCGCTGGCCACCTCTACATTGGAAGCAAACAACCAGTTGCTTACTCTGGCACCAACAAAATTCCAGCCAAGACAATGAGTCATGCAGGAGTCTGCTAGGTGCAACCAATAGTACTGCTACTTTATGTAAGCCTCCTCTAGGAAGGGGAGCAATATGCTGCTTCAGAAGAATAATCCTAAGTCAAATTCCTGGCGACCAGACTTGCAAAGTTGCTGTAAGACCTAAACAGGCGCACAATTATAAACAAAAAGACTGTGCACTCAGTTGACTGAATGAGCGCCATATCTCTGAGAAAGATTCAAAAGAAGAGAATGAAAAAATAAGAAATTAAAAAATATACAAGAAGATAATGAAAGTAAAGAATGAGCAAAAAATATAAAATTAAAAAGATAATAAAAAATAATGAAGAGCCAAGCAAGGTTATAGCAAAGGGAAGTTCACTGGGGGCAGTCTCTGGGAGCAGGGGCGCCTCTGCGCGGCTGGAAGGAGGATGCTGTGGGAGAGTGGTTTGGCAGTTGGCGCATCAGGATGCTTTGCAGGGCATTAGATGGTGACTACAGGGCACTTGTGGGCAGGGAAGAGGTACCAATAATCATTGAGGCGCTGGCGCACATGCACCAAGATCACCAGCATCTGAGACCAGGCCAACTGAGAGTTCTGCAACATGGAGGTCCAGTTACAGAGCAGGAGGTGGAGCTGGCTCACGGGCACAAGGCAACTCCAATCACCACAAGCAGAGAATGCAGCCCCAATTGACAGGCAGTCCATCAGGGCGTCCTCCATATAGGAGTAGGCCAGCAGTAACGGAACCCAGAGCTGATAGGCCAGAGCACAATAGTGCTTCAGGCAACAACCAGTGTACCCTGGCTGGCCAGGCTGGCAGCTATTGGGGGCATACCACATAAAGTGGCACGCAGCGGCAGCCAAGGGAAGATAGAGACTGGCGTTGCCAGTACTCACCTCTGAAAGGAACACCTTGAAGGTGGCCAAGAAGTGCCAACTGGCGTTGGCCTGGACAGAAAGGTCCAGGGTTTGGTGAAATGCCGGGTCAGCGGCAAGCTTGAGGGACCAAATCCGAGCCACCTCATCTATATACTCATTGCGGATAGCAATAGTATGGGCGTGCTGGGAAGAGATCTGACCAGGCGCCAAGGAAGCAGACTGCAGGCCAAACAGGAGGCATCATACCGGTTGTGGTAGAGCTCACCGGAACGGATAGGGGACATGGCGTCCTTGTCAGAGTGCATGGCCTGTACAAAAATGAACATGGTTTCCTTGTGGTGGCAAACCCTGAACTTGCTCAGCAGATTGGGGTAGTCCATGGGGACCTTGTCCAAGTTGCAACAAGCGTGAAGCATTGATGAGGGCGTGGCTGGAGGCTCACCGGAGGAAGGCAAGCACCACATGAATGGGCGCAAAGCACCAGAAGGACTGCTGACAAGAGGCGTGCTGGGGGCGGGAGGAAGCTCATCAAACATGGAGTCCTCCTCAAAGAGGTCACCAGAATTGGAGCTGGAAGTGGAATTAGGGCTAGAGCCAGCCACAGTGGTGGCGCAGTCCTGCTTGCGGAATTGATCCTTGCTGGAGCAAAGACAGTTGAGGAAGGCAATCCTGACAGAGCAGGGCATCTTACAGAAGGCATTACGCTCCGCCTCACCCATGGTGGCCATCATAGCATTGTATGCTTGGCACATACTATGGAGTTTGTTGTTGTTAATAGTGGGATTCATCTTGGAAAGAAAAGAAAAGGCGCTTGGTCAAGTGGGGGGGATATGTTGGGAATTTTGACCAAGAAATGATGCCAATTATGACAGAGCCCACAGATTGGGACTGTTATAACCAAATCCATAAATTAGTAGTACAAAATACAATGATACTAATTATGGCGGAGCTTGCAGATATGAATTGCAGCTACCAAACTACATAAATTGGTAGTAAAAACTATATGCATATTGGATCAGCATTAGTCTCCTGACCTGAGCCTAAAACTAGCTAATGATAAGTGCCGCTGCAGCAATTAAATAAGACATGATTTGCCGCCGCAGCACTTTAAAAATACACAAGCGCTGCAGCACCGCCTAGCAATTGGATTAGGCGCCAAAGCACAAACTACTTTTACGTCAAGCGCCGCTGCGCCAACTGAAAATTATTGCAAGTGCCGCTTGGCAAATATTGCAGGTGCCACTTTACTTTTACATTGAGCGCCAAGGCGCTGGGTTTGATTCCCCATAATCTCAAATTACCATATTTATCACATTAATAAACATTAAGCTTGCAGTATTCCAGAGAAGTAGGTAGTGATCCTGAAGTACTAAATTATTCCATGCCAGCAAGGATCACCTGTGCTGGGTGAAGATGAAAATTGTTGTGCTCAAGGGTTGGAGGGATGGTTTGAGAGTAGCTGAGCAGCTGGAAACACAACAGGACTAAATTCTTCTTACTCAATAGAACCTTTATTTTTGGGCTCTGCAAGTAGTCTAAGATTTGTAAGTCAATTATTGTGTTGGTGTATAATTCTTGTTTATTGGGGACCTCTTGGGGGTCTTTTTATACTTGGAGGAGGGGAGGGAAAACAAAGAGTGAGTCATGCTGACTAGGGTCTAGACTGTCAGGCAATGGGCTTATTCTTGGAGGGCTGAAACATTCTGGGGAATATTCAGAAAGAAATGGGTTGAATTGGGCAAGAAATGAACATTTGGGCATGTGATCTGTGGTCAGATGGTTGCAGCACATAGTAGGGCTGTCTCTAGGGAATCGAGTATAGAATATGGTTTCAGACTACTCTCTTTTAGGGTTCCCATTTTGGCAAAAAGAGGGGCAGAAGATCAGTATACCAATTTACATAGTGGGCATAAGCAATGGGTCAATAATCAATGCGTCTGCAGCTAGCCGCAGATGCGTCAATGGGTTGTTAATTGCCATATGATAAACCTCTTTTGATGGGTCACCAATTGTCG